>WNWK01015503.1:0-47660 GCA_009830355.1 Cherax destructor | reverse complement strand
ATCCTCTAGCACCTCCTCAGTCCCTGCTACCTCGATCTCTTGACCTCCACCCCCTGCACTATCCACCGTCATCTTGCACTCCATACCCTACTAATGCGTCCATTCCCTCTTACCACTCTCCCTGCATCCTACAATAACCTGCAGTGCTGTATAACCCCTGTGGTTTAGCGCTTCTATTTGATTATAATAAATAATATGGGAACAATCGTTCGGTAATGGCACTCAAACAGCACCTTTATATTTCATCTACCATTTCCTATTTTTCTAACTAATGCTTTTATTACCATTATATGCGAAGATTTTATTCAGATTATTATATAGTAATCCAGGATAATCTAGGAAAGGAAATATATCACTGTTCTACTTTTTTGAGCTATCCTATGTTGACTTACACATGGTGTTGTGGAAGACAATTACAGTGGACCCCAGATTACGAACATCCGAAATCGTACAATTGTAAGTATAATATTGTAAGTGCTTTTGTAAGTGTATTTTTGGGGTCTGAAATGGACTAACCTACTTGACATTATTTCTTAAGGAGTAAATTCGTTGGTAATGGCACTTGAGCAGGCTTCTGGAATGAATTTTGTTCGTTACTCGGGGTCCACTGTATAAAAGTCTTAGTGTGTAATGAATCAGAACAAAAAGTTTAAGCATCTATGTCTGGCCTATTTCTATTGTGGTCTTTTGAGATCCTTCCCAGGATGAGACCTACAACAGTCAACTAATACCCAGGTACCTACTTCTGGGTGAACTGGCAAAAGGTGTAAGGAAATATACCAAATATTTCCACATGTGCTGGAATGGACATCGAGTTCATCAGATATGAGTCCTTTAAATACTGTATCAGTCACATTTTTAGTACCATTTAGGTTACCTTTAATGCTGTGGATAACCAGAGGCTTTCCATGGGTACTATTAAATGTTATCCAATCCTGTAAAACAATGTACTGTTTCTTACCTGGAGTATAGCTAGAGGGTGTTTCGGGGGTTAATGCCCCTGTGGCCCTGTCCATGACCAGGCCTCAGGGTGGATCAGAGCCTGATCAACAGGCTGTTAATGCTGGCTGCATGCAAACCGATGTACGAACCATGGCTCGGCTGGCCAGGTACTGACTTTAGGTGCCTGTCCAGCTCTCTCTTGAAGACAGCCAGGGGTCTATTGGTAATCCCCCTTATGTATGCTGGGAAGCAGTTGAACAATCTTGGGCCCCTTGACACTTATTGTGTTGTCTCTTAGCGACTCATGGTGCCCCTGCTTTTCATTGGGGGTTGTTGCACCACCTGCAAGTCTTTGCTTTCATATGGAGTGATTTCCGTATGCAGATTTGGGACTAGTCCCTCTAGGATTTTCAAGTGTATATTATCATGCATCTTTCTTGCCTACGTTCCAAGAAGTACAGGTCAAGGGACTTCATCCGTTTCCAGTAATTTAGATGTTTTATTGTACTTATATGTGCAGTAAAAGTTCTCTGTATATTCTCCAGGTCTGCAATTTCGCCTACCTTAAAAGGGGCCATTGGTGTACAGCAGTACTCCAGCCTAGAGAGAACAAGCAATTTGAAGAGAATCATCACTGGCTTGGCATCCCTAGTTTTGAAGGTTCTCATTATCCATTTTCCTAGCAAATGTGGTAGAGACATTGTTGTGATCTTTGAAAGTGAGATTCTGTGACATTAATGTCCATTTGGAGATTTGCACTGTCTCAGTGGATGACCCTGTCATGCAAATTCTGTCAGCAAAGGAGGACATGGTGCTGTGGCTTACATCTCTGTCTATGTCAGATATGAGGATGAGGAAAAGGATGGGAGCGAGTACTGTACCTTGTGAAACGGAGCTTTTCACTGTAGCTGCCTCTGACTTTACTCTGTTTACTATTACTCTGTGTTCTATTTGTTATGAAGTTATGGATCCATGTACCCACTTTTCCTGTGTGCTATTACACCATGATTGCACTTGTAAAAATAAAAGTGTTTGTTTATTAGGAATATATGTGGCTTGGGCAGCTTGTACCCTGTGCAATGCTTTGAAAAAAAAGGTCACATTGGCATCCATCACCATCATCCATTTCACGAGATATTATAACTGATTTGTGATAAATTTCTCCAGGCTCTTCATTAACCTTGTGGTTGCTTATCAGAGATTCCTGTGTTAACCAGATCCTAATCAAGCAGTTTGTTTCCTCTAGTTGATTCTGACAAACTGCTTTTAAAAAGCAGTTGTCAATTATTTATAGAAAATTACTGGACTCTAAATTTCTTGTCAAATTGCTCCAATAAATTTGGCTGAAGTTAAAATCTCCAATTAAAACTTAATTTTTTATTTCTAGATGCGTGAGCAATTTCATCCTATACATTTACTGTGATCACTGATTAGCTTCTTGTCTTCTTCAAGAAACTGCAGCCAAACTGATTACATGTCTGTCTCTTCCACTTTTATATCATTTCTGATGCAATAGTTAAATTTTACCTGACATAGCAACTAATGGTATCTGCATAGAATCATTTTTCATTATTTTTTTATTAACACATCGGTCGTTTTCCACCAAGGCAGGGTGGCCAGAAAAAGAAAAATTTCATCATCATTCACTCCATCACTATCTTGCCAGAGGCATGCTTACACTACAGTTATAAAACTGCAACATTAACACCCCTCCTTCAGAGTGCAAGCACTGTACTTCCCATCTCCAGGACTCAAGTCCAGCCTGCCAGTTTCCCTGAATCCCTTCATAAATGTTACCTTGCTCACACTCCAACAGCATGTCAAGTCCTAAAAACCATTTGTCTCCATTCGCTCCTATGTAACACGCTCATGCATGCTTTCTGGAAGTTCAAGCCCCTTGCACGCAAAACCTCCTTTACCCCTTCCCTCCAACCTTTCCTAGGCTGACCCATACCCTGCCTTCTCTCCACTACAGATTTATACACTCTTGAAGTCATTCTATTTTGTTCCATCCTCTCTACATGTCTGAACTACCACAATAACCCCTCCTCAGCCCTCTGGATAATAGTTTTGGTAATCCTGCACCTCCTCAGACATGACATCTCCACTGACTGCCTCCAGCCTTTTCTTTGTTGCAACATTCACCACCCATGCTTCACACTCATATAAGAGCATTGGTATAACTGTACTCTCATACATTCCCCTCTTTGCTTCCATGGATAAAGTACTTTGTCTCCACAGACTCCTCAGTGCACCACTCGCCTTTTTCTCCTTGTCAATTCTATGGTTCCCCTCATCTTTCATAGACCCATCTGCTGACACATACACCCCCATATATCTGAAAACATTCACCTCCTCCATATGCTCTCCCTCCAATCTGATATCCAATCTTTCGTTACCTATTTTTTTTGTTATCCTCATCACCTTTATTCTTGGCAAAATGAATACATAATCAGTTCTCCTAACATCTGGTACACTATGTATACCTAGCAGTGAATGAGCTACATGGTTGTGGATTCCATCCTGGGGATGAAGACCAAAGGACTCTACTGGAAATGGTAAATTAGTGATTGGGTATCATTGGGTAATAACCTCTGGTGTTAATAATACAAATAATGTGTTCTTTCTTCCTCTACTCAAATCTTCATTGTTACCATACTAATGCAGCATGATGCAGACATTACTAAAGGTTTTACTTTGTAAATTACTGTAGTTGTAAGTACAGTGGACCCCCGAGTTTCGTAAAAACTTCACTCCTGAAGTCTGCTCAAGTGCCATTACCGAACGAATTTACTCCCTTAAGGAAAAATTTCACGTAGGTTAGTCTATTTCAGACCCCCAAAAATACACTTCCACAAGAACTTACAAAATTATACTTACATAATTGCACGATTTCCGGGGTATTCGTTAACCGAGGGTCCACTGTACATGTAAATTAATATTTTTTTATTACATCATGCAGGCATTGTTTTCTCCTTATTTTTACACATTAAAAAGAATTTTGTGCACAAAATCATTGTATTAAAAAGTTTTTTTATTTCTTTTACAGAATGGCGAGGTGTTCAAGGAAACAATTACTGCAAACGTATCTGATGATTCAGTCATTTTAGAGTTTCCTCAAAATGATGGTACATATATCACACAGCTTATTGACTTCAAACAAGTAAGAGTACTTGACATACTACATAGTACATACCATATACTGTATCATCTTAATTAAATGAAGCCTGATTACATCCCATCTCCCAAGAGCTTTATGTTTTTTATGGGCTGAGTGCTTCTCTTTATGTTTAGTAAGCTGTATGGGAAAAGGGGCTACTAGCCCATTGCTTCCTGCATTTTAGTTAATTTTACAACACGCATGACTTATGGAGGAAAAATTCTTATTCCACTTCCTCATGGATATGAAAGGAAAATAATAAGAACAAGAACTATTAAGAAAAACCAAAGAAAACTCAGATGAGTGTGTATACATAAATGTGTATATGCATGTGTAGTGTGACCTAATTGTAAGTAAAAGTAACAAGATATACCTATTATTTTGAGTGTTTATGAGACAGAAAAAAAGACATCAGCACTCCTACCATCATGCAGAACAAATACAGGTTTCTGTTTTACACTCATTTGGCAGGACAGTAGTACTTCCCTGGGTGGTTGCTGTCTACCAACCTAGTAGTACATACTATCAAATATTATGCACAAAATTTGTAGTGTGGAAATTAGGAGGAGGTGTGGAGTTACAAAAAGCATTATTCAAAGGGCTGAAGAGGGGTTATTGAAGTGGTTTGGTCATTTAGAGAGGATGGAGCAAAATAGAATGACTTGGAGGATGTATAAATCTGTAGTGGAGGGGAGGAGGGATAGGGATCATCCTGCAGAAGGATGGAGAGAGGGGGTAAAAAGGTTTTGTGTGCAAGGGGCCTGGACATGCAGCAGCATGTGTGAGTGTTTTAGATAGGAGTGAATGGAGATGAATGGTTTTTGGGACCTGATGAGCTGTTTGAGTGTGAGCAGGGTTATATCTTGTGAAGAGATTCAGGGAAACCTGTTAGCCAGACTTGAATCCTGGAGGTGTGAAGTACAATGCCTGCAATTTAAAGGAGGGGTTTGAGATATCAGCTGTTTGGAGTGACATGTAAACTCTCATATCTGGGCACCTCTGCAAAGACAGCGATTATGTGTGAATGATGGTGGGATGCCTCGGTGGGAGATGGCCGGCGTGTTAAAAAAAAATAATAATAATTATTGACTTCAGATAGTTACCAGTAAGTGTACTTGACTTGTCAACATTTACAATAGAACAAAAATTACTGTGGTGAACAAAACACAACTATCCCACGTATTTGAAATGAATGTTTGACAACTTTTCAGTTCTTGCTGGACTATTATCAAGTCATGAGTGAAAACGTATTGCATTACAAAAAAACGTAAAATATACCTTGAATTGCAATTGCAATTTAATTTTTGGTATTAATTTTCCCTTTCCAGTTTTGATCATTTATATACTGTATGACCTACTGTAGTTCTTTGCTGGCCAGCTAATCAAGTGCACTAATTGCTGTTATTGTTTTTTAGGTATTAAGGACAGTGTTTTTCATTTTAATCCCTACTCCTGTCTGGTATTATAAATATTTTGATTTCAGTTGTTGCAGTGCAATTGGTATAATCTAACATCCTGATATAATGAAGAATAATTCTCTAGTACACAGTATCATGTGCAAAACAGTTTACAGATAACTTGCACTTTGCAGAGAAAACTTTCGATGTTTTCATCCATTCTATACCCCAGTGTTGTCTAGTTTCCTCTCCATAATGTGGGTTATTTGTAGACTGATATAGTAATCAGAGGTTTGTCTTTCTCTCGCTGCAGGAGTTGCAGATCTTTAAAGTGATTGTCTTAGGTGAAGAGGAACTGGGTCAGAGTCAGTATCAGGTTATGTGCTTCATTATGAGATTTTTCAAGAGCAACTTCATCTCTTCTGATGCCATGTCAAAGTTACGACAGGTAAAACTTTAAATTCTTGCATATACATATATGTTACGGCTAATTACATTGCTGGTGCTGCTTTGTAAATAACAAACAACTTCAGATTATCATCAGATAGAGGCTTCACTATGTATGCATTATGTTTTTCATTATATTGTGTGTGTGTGCATGCATGTATGTGTGTGCATGTGCTTATATGTTACTGAAGGGGTCTAGTCTCAGCTCCTGGCCTTGCCTCTTTACTGGTTGCTATGAGATTCACACTCTCCTGGCTTTGAGAGCCTTATCATTCCTGCCTCTACCACTTCATTTTCCAGGTTGTTCCACTTCTTGACTAAGACTGAAGAAATACTTCCTAACATCCCTATGACTCATTTGAGTTTTCAGCTTCCAGGTGTGCCCTTATGTTCCTGTTTCCTATCTCTCAAATAATCTGTCCTTATTCACCCTGTCAATTCCTCAAGGTATTTTGTAGTTTATCATATTACCCCTCGTCCTTCTGTTCTCCAGTTTTATCAAGCTGAATTCCCTTCACCTCTCCTCATAGGACATAACCCCCTTAGCTCTGGGACTGGTCTTGTTGCAAACCTTTACACTTTCTCCAATTTCTTGATGTGCTTGACCAGGTGTGGGTTCCATACTGGTGCTGCATACTCCAGTATATATATCTTCTCTCTCTCTCTCTCTCTATTTCTTCTGTCTCTCCTCTCTCTACTTTCTCTCCTCTTTCTTCTCTCTCTCCCCCTCTTCTCTCTCTCTCCCCTCCTCTCTTCTCTCTCCTCTTCTCTTTTTTCTCTTCTCTTCTCTTTTTTCTCTTCTCTTCTCTTTTTTCTCTTCTCTTTTTTTCTCCTTTTTTCTCTCTTCTCTTTTTTTCTCTCTTCTCTTTTTTTTCTCCTTTTTTTCTCTCTTCTCTTTCCTCTCTCTCCTCCCCTTCCTCCCTGCCTTATTTCTGTTACCTTGTTATAAACTTCTATAGGTTTGTTACACAGGATGTACCATCTCTAAAGCTGCTTTTTGTGTATGTCTGTGTGTGCTTATTTATTTATTTATTACCTCTACTGTTCAGGTACGTAGTTTCTGAAGTTTTCCGTTTGTATCCATGTGTTTTATCATAATTCAAATATTTTAGCTTTGCATTATGTCTAAATGTGAGAATTTATATTTAAAAGAGAAGTTGGAATTAAGAGTTTTAAAACAATAGATTAATTCATTTTATATTTATTAAAATTTTATTGGATACATATCCTATTCAATGTATAACTTGAATTTGTAATTCAGGACCACCTTGCTAAATATGCTGGTTTATATAGTGTATATAGTGTATATACTGGTACTTTCTTGCATTCTAAAGGTCTTCTGTCATATTTCAGAGTAATTTGTACTAGCTATCATACATCATGCCGTGTTCTTAGATATTCTATCAATGACAAATAAATGACTGATATCTCGCATATATAGTCACACTTCACATACATGATATATTTGGAACCAAGTGTTTTCTGGTCATCTAATGTTTTGTACTACTATTCTGTGTTACTATGGTAGGTAGCTTTATTGAGCCTCACCACCTGCATCACTCTCAGTACTTCAGAGTCTTGGAATACATTTTCTGCAACTACTGTACTTCATCTACCTTCTACAGATAAAACAAGGATACTACTCAATAGGCATTCTCCTCAACAGAGAGGCACAGTTTGCCAGATCCAATTGCATGATGGGTCTCTTTTAGAATATGTAACCAGATACAGGTACAGTGGACCCCCGAGTAACAAGCACCCCTGAAATCGTACAATTATGTAAGTATAATATTGTAAGTGCTTTTGTAAGTGTATTTTTGGGGGTCTGAAATGGACTAACCTACTTGACATTATTTCTTAAGGGAGTAAATTCGTTCGGTAATGGCACTTGAGCAGGCTTCTGGAATGAATTTTGCTCGTTACTTGGGGGTCCACTGTATCTAGGCTTTGAGGCCCCACTACTTGGATCTGTTGTAATGAGACTTTGTCGCCAATACAAAGAAAAGCTGAGAGCACTTAGAGTTGTGGCAGATTTTCATCCAAGGTATGGTGCTAATGTTAAAATTGTGAAAATGGTGTACAGTGGACCCCCGGCTAACGAAAAAACTTCATTCCAGAAGCCTGCTCAAGTGCCATTACCGAATGAATTTATTCCCTTAAGGAATAATGTCACGTAGGTTAGTCTATTTCAGGCCCCCAAAAATACACTTCCACAAGCACTTACAATATTATACTTACATAATTGTACGATTTCCGGGGTGTTCGTTAGCCGGGGGTCCACTGTATCTTGCTTATATTAGATTATTGGTTGATTATGCTGCGCCACTACTTGCTCTTGTGTCTGACTGGAAGCTTGGAAGGCTGGAAAAACTGCAGAACGAAACAATGAGGATCATCCTAGGATGCCCTTGTACTGCCAAAATTTTAAATATGAGGAAAGAACTTGATATTCCTAGCATCAGAGATCGTGTTACTGAAAGAAACATCCTCATTGGGGTCAATATGCTTAGGCTAGCCCATTCAAACCCCTGCACAGAAGCCCTCCAAACTTTCCTCAGCACTGGTGAACACCCCTCCAGATGGATCGAAAAACCTCTAACCGACCTCCACATGAACCAGCTACATGATCTATGTCAAGTAAGGCTACAGCGGCACTTCCCCGCTCCATGGGATATTACCCCATTCCAAACTACCATTCCTCCATTTCCCCACGAAATTCTTCTTAAATCACAACCAAAGCTTTGCCTTGGAGCCAAATAGGATGCCTTAAGCTGTATTGATAACTTAGTCACTCAGAACACTCTTTCGCACATTATTTACGTTGATGGTTCCATACACCAATCCACTGGTGCAGCTGGTAGTGCTGTTGTTGTACAGAGTGATGACTCTCATAAAGAAATTGGAGCACGCATCAATAACTGGGCCTCTACCCTTCAAACAGAACTGTTTGCCATACTCATTGCATTCAAATGCATCCATATATCTAAGGTTGACATTTTAATTGTAACTGATTCTCTGTCATCCATAAATGCTCTCAAGTCGTTAAGTATAAATTGTGGCATGCTTGTGTCAGAAGCCAGACACAGGTATGGTAAGATTGTGGACAGTGGAGTCAGAGTGCACATGCTGTGGATTCCATCTCACATTGGTCTCCAGATGCATGATAGAACTGATGAATTGGCTAAGTTATACTCTCTCAAAGAGGGAGTAGATTACAATCTTGGCTTGTCAGTTAGCAGTTTGAGAACAACAATACGAAAAGAACTTCAATTGAACTTTATTGAATTAAGACTCAGGGAGATTGACACCAGTCAGTCCATCTATCATCATTCTATCATGCAGGAGGAGCCACATGTCTATGGTGCATCGAACAAAATAAGCAGACTCTTGGATGTCACTACTGCCCGGCTCCATCTGGGTTATAAGTATCTTTGGGAGGTTAAATCGCCACCACCAGATGTAGACCAAACGAAATGTAAACATTGCCAGATGGACTATTGTCACACCCTGCATCATTATGTACTGGAGTGCGATTTCAGAGACATCTCACTCAGAAATGTTTAAGAAATGGCAAAGTATTTTATCCACAGTGGTATATTACAGACCATTCTGGAAAATACCCTGTCTTTGCTCACTGTAAATAAAGCATTACCACATGTGTGTTTGTGTGTGTGTGTGTGTACGTGCTTGTGTGGGTGTGTGACCAAATTAATATTTGTACTTATAACTCATTGCAGTTGTGACCGGGTGTGGACGTGTCAGTGGCTCATTACTCTGTAATTTGTTCATGATTGTAACCATGTATAGGGGTGTAGATGGTTAATTACCTTTGTAACTTGCCATGATTGTGACCAGATCTACCTGGAGTTCATTACCTTTGTAACTTGTTTAGCTATCATAACTTTGGGGACCAGTCCCTGGACCCATTATGCACCTCTGTAATCTTTTGACTACCGCCACAGTATGGGTATAGGGTGCATAATAAAGATATTAAACTAACTACTAACATCTACCTTATCAGTCACCATTATTCAGAAGAGGTGTAGAATAATGCTTCTGATCAGCCATCACTGCATGCTTACAACAAAATACAGTGGTACCTCGAGTTACGATATTTTTTCGTTCGAGAATGCTGTTCAAGTGCCATTACCAAACGAATTTATCCCCATAAGGAATAATGTAAAATAGACTAGTCCTTTTACACCCCCAAAAATATACCTACAAAGGCATTTAAAAAAATAAACTTACATAAAAGGGCGATTTTGGGGACCATCGTAACTCGAGGTACCACTGTATATACTACAATGGTACCTCGGTTAATGATATTTTTTCGTTCCAGAATGCTGTTCAAGTGCCATTACCAAACGAATTTATCCCCATAAGGAATAATGTAAAATAGACTAGTCCTTTTAGATCCCCAAAAATACACTTACAAAAGCATTTAAAAAAATAAACTTACATAAAAGGGCGAGTTTGGGGACCATCGTTAACCGAGGTACCACTGTACCAAGTAGCTGACATGCTGTTTGGCCAAATACAGTAATGGCTTGTAAATAAGTAGTGGAGGATATTAAAAAATAAGTAAAGGTAATAAAAAATATTGTTAAAGGATGTTTGTAATTTTACAGCTATAAATAAAATAAGAGTGCAAATTGTATTTGCATTATTGACAATAACTTGCCAGTATTTGGACATCAACAATATAAATTAGAATAAATGTACAGTATATAACTGCAAACATTAGCCTAGTCTAACAAATTGCTGTACAGTACAGTATATCTAAAATTCAATATACAGTGGACCCTCGGTTAACGAATACCCCGGAAATCGTGCAATTATGTAAGTATAATTTTGTAAGTTCTTGTGGAAGTGTATTTTTGGGGGTCTGAAATAGACTAACCTACGTGAAATTTTTCCTTAAGGGAGTAAATTCGTCGGTAATGGCACTTGAGCAGACTTCAGGAGTGAAGTTTTACGAACTCGGGGTCCACTGTACATACAGTGGACCCCGAGTTCGTAAAACTTCACTCCTGAAGTCTGCTCAAGTGCCATTACGAACGAATTTACTCCTTAAGGAAAATGTCACGTAGGTTAGTCTATTTCAGACTCCCAAAAATACTTTTCCACAAGCACTTACAATATTATACTACTTACATAAATGTACGATTTCCGGGGTTTACGAAACTCGGGGGTCCACTGTATAGTAATACAGGGAAGCATGCCCAACAACAGGAAACAAATATAGTGTAGCAAATGATAATACTGAAATAATAATAGTAATTCCAGAAATAATGATATTAATTCTGTAAAAGTATTAATACAGCCTCTCCTCACTTACAGTACTTGTTTACGGACAACATGGAGTTATGGGACACCAGGGAGGGTTCCCTGGTGTCCCAGTGCAATTATCAAATGTCACTGGCTGTCATCAGTTATCTGACACTTGTCACAACACCATAAAAAAAGTGACCAAGACCATTACAGAAAGTTATGTGCTAAACATACACTCTTTTTCAGTAAGTTAGTCAAGTCAATCAGTAAGTCATTCAGTCAAGTCAGCAAGTCATTCAGTCAAGTCAGCAAGTCATTCAGTCAAGTCAGCAAGTTATTCAGTCAAGTCAGCAAGTTATTCAGTCAAGTCAGCAAGTTATTCAGTCAAGTCAGCAAGTTATTCAGTCAAGTCAGCAAGTTATTCAGTCAAGTCAGCAAGTTATTCAGTCAAGTCAGCAAGTTATTCAGTCAAGTCAGCAAGTTATTCAGTCAAGTCAGCAAGTTATTCAGTCAAGTCAGCAAGTTATTCAGTCAAGTCAGCAAGTTATTCAGTCAAGTCAGCAAGTTATTCAGTCAAGTCAGCAAGTTATTCAGTCAAGTCAGCAAGTTATTCAGTCAAGTCATTGTGTCATTCAGTCAAGTCATTGTGTCATTCAGTCAAGTCATTGTGTCATTCAGTCAAGTCATTGTGTCATTCAGTCAAGTCATTGTGTCATTCAGTCAAGTCATTGTGTCATTCAGTCAAGTCATTGTGTCATTCAGTCAAGTCATTGTGTCATTCAGTCAAGTCATTGTGTCATTCAGTCAAGTCATTGTGTCATTCAGTCAAGTCATTGTGTCATTCAGTCAAGTCAGTAAGTCATTCAATCAGGCAGACAGACAGACATGATAAAGAAGCCCAAATTAATAAAAACTGACATACAGTGGTACCCCGACTTACGATGGTCCCCAAACTCACCCTTTTATGTAAGTTTATTTTTTTAAATGCTTTTGTAAGTGTAATTTTGGGGGTCTAAACGGACTAGTCTATTTTACATAATTTCTTATGGAGATAAATTCGTTTGGTAATGGCACTTGAACAGCATTCTGGAATGAAAAAATATTGTAAGTCGGGGTACCACTGTATATGGATAGGTATTGGTGGGTGTGTGGGGCTGGGGGCTATACAGAGAGACAGAGAGAGGGAGAAGGTGGGGAGAGGGAGGGCTGGTGACACTTTTGAA
Organism: Cherax destructor; assembly: GCA_009830355.1. Lineage (NCBI taxonomy): Eukaryota > Metazoa > Arthropoda > Malacostraca > Decapoda > Parastacidae > Cherax > Cherax destructor. The sequence goes on along the minus strand of WNWK01015503.1, from coordinate 35,220 downwards.
GTGTCAGTAAGGGGTCATTCCTTGAATAGCGACGAAATCGTTTACCAATGGGGTCTTAGGCCCCTATCTCCGTCGTTAAGTGAGGAGAGGCTGTACTGTAATTATGCAGTACATGTATAGTAATATAAATATTAAAAGTAAGCATTGTATTATTGGCTATCATAAGGGTAGTCATAGTTCCTTAAACCAATACTGCTTGCTTTAGAATTATGATTGTCAAGTTCATTATTTATCTCATTGGAGAAATTTGAAATCTTCCTGAGATTGACAAAAAATAATGAATTTTTCAAAATTTGTCTATGCTAAATATTTCTGCTACTGGACTTGCTGTTATGACCAGACAAGCATTGCTTTTGTTATTGACTGTGGTGGGAATGGGTGATTCATCATGCATTCACCTAAAATTACCATTATTATGTTAATATTTCATTGTTTGTTAGTAAATATTCCTTGATGCTGGGTCACCATATTGTAGTGGTGGGATTTGAGTGGGCTAGTGCCTAACCCAAGATTCATTACTCAAATTTTTGTCCTGAATAGCAGGGAAATTTTCTGTTTTGTCAAAGTTTGCATTGGCTTACACCTCCATGAAGAAAATTACACTATAATTTCAGTCACATTTTAAAAGATTAGTTGTGAACTATCCCCTTAATTAGAGTCCATGGTATTGAGTGTAGAACAGTACTGTATATGTGAAAGTCAGGCCAGCAGTTTGATAAGTGCTCATCTTCACTCCATTTACAAAACGCAAGAGGGTCACCACATAGAACGAAAGGAACACGTAAAGGACTTGGGAATAATTATGTAAGACCATAACAAGACAAAGATCTCAACAGCCAGGAAGATGACGGGGTGGGTATTGAGAACTTTCAAAACAAGGGAAATAATGCCGATGGTGACACTCTTCAAATCGCTAGTGCTCCCTCACTTAGAATACTGCTCAGTGCTGACGGCCCCGTTCAGGGCAGGAGAAATATCAGAGCTGGAACAAATTCAGAGATCGTTTACGGCTCACATTGAGCCATTGAAACATCTAAATTATTGGGAACGCCTTCAAGTCTTGAACATGTACTCATTGGAGCGGAGGAGAGAGAGATACATGATAATATATACAGTGGACCCTCGCCATTCGAACACTCCAAAACTCACCCTTTTATGTAAGTATATTTTTGTAAGTGCTTTTACAAGTGTATTTTTGGGGGTCTGAAATGGACTAATCTAATTACATCATTCCTTATGGGAATAAATTCGTTTGGTAACAGCACTTGAACAGCATTCTGGAATGAAGGTGAGTTTTGGAGTGTTCGAATAGCGAGGGTCCACTGTACCTGGAAAGTACTTGAGGGCCTGGTCCCAAATCTGCACACTGCCATAACAACATACTGGAGTGAGAGATATGGGAGGAAGTGTAAAATAAACCCAGTGAGGAGCAGGGGTGCGGTGGGGACAATACGGGAGCACTGTACTAATATCCGGGGTCCCAGACTATTCAACATCTTACCAGAAGATATCCGAAACACGGCTGGAACCAGTGTAGAAGTCTTCAAGAGGAAACTGGACAAGTATCTTCACTGGGTGCCAGATCAACCAGGCTGTGATGGATATGTGGGGCAGCAGGCCTCCAGCAGCAACAGCCTGGTTGACCAGGCAAGCACCAGACGAGCCTGGCCCATGGCCGGGCTCAGAGAGTAGATAAACTCTCGAAACTTCAAAGGTATATCCTGTTAATGGGTCACAGTAATGAAACTCATATTGTCTTGGACTCACTCTTTTCCAAAATGGCGGAAAGAGGTTGAGGCTGTTGCAGCTGTCACTATTTTGGAAGAAGACTTCAAGTGTTAGGGACTTGAACATTCGGCAGGCATGTGTTTTTTTTTGTGTGTGTGTGTTTTTGTTTATATGTGCATGTTTCATGTTTTTTTGTGTGTGTTTATTTGTTAAATGACAATTGAGACCAGTCATTTTAGAATAGACTGTGAGCAAGGTAACAATAAAGAGAGTAGAGTCACCTCTCAAGTCAATTTATACAAGCTCTGTTGAGTTAGCAGTCATGTGAGAAAAGTCCCACCATAAACCTGTACATTGATAAATATGGTTAACTTTTTAAGAGGGTTTGGCAATTGGATTTTGAAAGGAATTATGAAAATTGGCTAATTTGCAAAAATGTTTAAAAATAGTTCATTTTTGGCAACATACCAATGTGTGCAGTCAAGCATTATGATTATTTAATACTGTAAACATTTAGTCTGTTATTTTCCTTTAAATTTGTCTGTTTTTGCTAAAGGTGTCCTGTAGCTCAATCGCTTGAACACTCAGCTTACACACTGAGGTTCGGGGTTCAATTCTCCTCCGGTACGGCTGGAAAACATTAGGGACGTGTTTCCATAAGACACCTGCTGTTCCTGTCCCTGTTCAGCCATCAGTTTAAAATGGGTACCTGGGTGTTAGTCGACTGGTGTGGGTCGCATCCTGGGACAAAACTGACCTAATTTGCCCGAAATGCTCAGCATAACAAGGGGCTTTCTATATACTGTACATGTAGTAGTATGTCATTGATGTCAGCTAGGCCTGTATACCATGTACTTGTAGTAAATAAAGATATTATTATATTATAAAATTTATTTTAGATGCAAAAGTTATAGCTGTTTTCCTGTTCATGGAAATGGTCAGATACTACAGTGCTTGTTTTTGTGTTTATCCATATATATTTTGTTCTCAACATCCTTTGTGGTATGATAATAGAGTAAATAATTTCATAGCCAATTTACTAAGTAAATCTTTCACTTCTTGTCTCACTGCTTTTATTTTAAAATGTAATGTATTTACCTGATAATTCAGATGAAAAAGCCACCTTTGTATTAATATTTGCAGAAAAATCCTGGCACTGTACGAACTCCAGAAGAGGACCGAGGAACAGAGGAAGTGGAACTGGATGTGAGTGTGGATGTTTCTCGATCCAACATTCTCTCTCCTCACATTGCACAAATGTGTGCTTTAGCCACCACTTCTACCTACGCTTCTGATCGAGATATCAAATTGTGGGCTACACAGAGAAGAGGTAAATGTTGTTTTATAGCAGAGAAGAATATAAGGATCAGTTTATCAACTTGTAAGCTGCAGAAACTGTTACTAGGAGGCACTAAACTTGAAGGGCTCATATAGCCCTTGGTAAAAGAAAAGTAATCAGGTTTGTCCTAAAGAAGGGAATGGTAGCTTGGCCTAACTAATTTATTAAAGAGTAGGCTAAATACAAAAGAAAATGCAAATATTTTATAGCAGAGAGGGATACAAAGCTCAAGTTAGAATCCTTTCCCTCTGAACTGTGTTATACAACATGACTAAAATACCAAGAATGAAGGACTGGTAAGGTCGGGTTAGAATCCTTCTGTCTTAAGCCATGTAGTAAAGAGAGACTTTTCAGAGCATGTCTCTATTCTGAAGAAGTTTCTCTTGATGTTAAAACTCAATACTGTGTGTATCATATTTGATGGCACTCTTTGCCAGTCCAAGTAGCGAGAGATACTGATAATATGTACATAATGCAGAGATGGTTTGTACAAGCTGAGAGCACAGAGGAATGAGATTTTCTCACTGAATTATCAAATATTCTGTGTGGCAGATATTTTCAGATGTAATTTAAATCTTATACTTTACATACATGGAGAGAGTATTCTTCTTTCTTTCAACAAACCGGCCTTATCCCACTGAGGCAGGGTGACCTATAAAGAAAAATGAAAGTTTTTTTTTTTTTAACTTTAGTAATGTATACAGGAGAAGGGGTTACTAGCCTTGCTCCTGGCATTTTAGTCGCCACTTATGACATGCACGGCTTATGGAGGAAGAATTCTGTTCCACTTCCCCATGGAGATAAAAGGAAATAAACAAGAACAAGAAATAATAAGAAAATAGAAGAAAACCCAGAGGGGTGTGTATATATACTATGCTTGTACATGCAAGTGTAGTGTAACGTAAGTGTAAGTAGAAGAAGCAAGATGTACCTGAAATCTTGCATGTTTATGAGACAGAAAAAAGACACCAGCAATCCTACCATCATGTAAAACAATTACACTCACTTGGCAGGACAATTGTACCTCCCTGAGCGGTTGCTATCTACCAACCTACTACTTATTAAGCCAAAAGATATATTGGATTATATGAAGGCAAGACCAATGATCCTCATAAAAACTCTTTACAACATTCAGTAACTTACTACCTATTCCATACACTTGCAACATCTGCCACATTGCTTCCCTATCCACTCTATCATATGCTTTTTCTAAATCCATAAATGCAATGAAAACTTCCCTATCTTTATGTAAATACTGTTCACATATATGCTTCAATGTAAACACTTGATCTACACATCCCCTACCCCCACTAAAACCTCCTTGCTCATCTGTGATCCTACCCTGTGTAGGAGAGAGGGAGATTACTTCTCGGTAAAAGTAGCTCTTGGACAGGGATGTGTGATATCACCATGGTTGTTTAATATGTTTATAGATGGGGTTGTAAAAGAAGTAGAGGAGGGAGATTAGTGGGATTAAATTATGGGGAATCAAGTACAAAATGGGAGTTGACACAGTTGCTTTTTGCTGATGATACTGTGCTTATAGGAGATTCTAAGGAAAAGTTGCAAAGGTTAGTGGATGAGTTTGGGAGGGTGTGTAAAGGTAGAAAGTTGAAAGTGAACAAAGATAAGAGTAAGGTGATGAGGGCATCAAATGATTTAGATAAAGAAAAATTGGATATCACATTGGAGAGAGGGATTATGGAAGAAGTGAATGTTTTCAGATATTTGGGAGTTGACTTGTCAGCGGATGGGTTTATGAAGGATGAGGTTAACCATAGAATTGATAAAGAAAAAAAAGGTGAGTGGTGCGTTGAGGTATCTGTGGAGACAAAAAACGATATCTATGGAGGCAAAGAAGGGAATGTATGAAAGTATAGTGGTACCAACACTCTTATATGGGTGTGAAGCTTGGGTTGTAAATGCTGCAGTGAGGAGGAGGCTGGAGGCAGTGGAGATGTCCAGTCTAAGGGCAATGTGTGATGTAAATATTATGCAGAGAATTCAGAGTGTGGAAATTAGGAGGAGGTGTGGAGTTACTAAAAGTATTAGTCAGAGGGCTGAAGATGGGTTGTTGAGGTGGTTTGGTCATTTAGAGAGAATGGATCAAAGTAGAATGACTTGGAGAGCGTATAAATCTGTAGGGGAAGGAAGGATTGGTAGGGGTCATCCTCGAAAAGGTTGGAGGGAGGGGGTAAAGGAGGTTTTGTGGGCGAGGGGCTTGGACTTTCAGCAAGCGTGTGTGAGCGTGTTAGGTAGGAGTGAATGGAGACGAATGGTTTTTGGGATTTGATGAGCTGTTGGAGTGTGAGCAGGGTAATATTTAGTGAAGGGATTCAAGGAAACCGGTTATTATAGATTTAGCCGGACTTGAGTCCTGGAAATGGGAAGTACAATGCCTGCACTTTAGAGGAGGGGTCTGGAATAGTGACAGTTTGGAGGGACTATTCTAAACTGTAGTATCTGAGCGCCTCTGCAAAGACAGTGATTATGTATGAGTGGGGTGAAAGTGTTGAATGATGATGAAAGTATTTTCTTTTTGGGGATTTTCTTTCTTTTTGGGTCACCCTTCCTCGGTGGGAGACGGCCAACTTGTTGAAAAAAAAAAAAGGCCAATGATAAGAATTTTGTGGAGAATATGTGATTGTTGTAAAGGAAGGTACTGACAAATACCAGAGGGGATGGAATAATAGGTGGTGGATGGAGGTGCTTTATGTAGTGAGATAAGATGTTGTATTTTGTGAAATAAGATGATGTATATGGAGAATAAGATGCTTTATTTGGTGGGGGTTAGATGAATTCAGGGAAGAATAGGCAAGCTGAATAAATTCAAGGTTTATGAAAACAAAATGTCTAGTGAGGAGACTGAGGTGCAAAACGATGACAGAGGCAGTATAACAAAAGATACAGGCATTGATTGGAAATAAAGACACTGGCAGGATAAAACCCAACTTTGGGTGAACTGCAGTAATAAAAGGATTCCCACTACCAGTGTCTTTATTTCCAAAACACTGATGCTACCCTACCCTTTCTGAGATCACACCTGATCACCCCATCCTTTTGTATTCCTAGGAACATTATAACCCTTGTGGGTTTGATGCTTTCTTAGGAATATATAGTCATAATAACTGGAAGAAAAATTGTACAGTGGACCCCCGAGTTATGAGCACCTCGGAAATCGTACAATTATGTAAGTATAATATTGTAAGTGCTTTTGTAAGTGTATATTTGGGGGTCTGAAATGGACTAACCTACTTGACATTATTCCTTAAGGGAGAAAATTTGTTCGGTAATGGCACTTGAGCAGGCTTCTGGAATGAATTATGCTCGTTACTCGGGGGTCCACTGTATAGTACGTATTGAAAAGAAAAATGAAAAGAAAGGGGAGACAGAGTGGAGATGAAAATAAGACACATGGAAATCTTTTTACATAGGTAATGTAAAATGTGTGAGCAAGGGGAAAGCATCTTAGAGAGATAACAAAATAAAATATTAGTGACCAGTAGTGATATTGTAAATAAGATTATGTACAATGAAGTTGTCAAATTATATTTTTTAATGCATTGGAAATTATTTTTTACCAGTATAGGGTGAATCAAAGAAGGAAGCATTCACCATCACTCATTCAGTAGCTGTAGATCTAGCCAAAAGTGCATGCATATCACACTTCAAGTCACTCTGTGAATCATATATCTCCACCCATCCTGTAGAGTGCAGGTACTGTACTTCCTGCCTGTAGAACTCAAATCTGGGAAAATAATGTACTAATTATTTCTCCATATTTTTTCTGAATTTCAGAACTTGATGGAGATTGGTCACTAGTAAGTGATGTAACGCACCATCTGCCCACACGTGGAGTGGCCCGGTGTGGAGATGGTGGCCGAGACTTCTCAAATCCATGTGCTTGCCACTATCAGGTAATGTTCACAATTATATAAGATACTCTTTTTTTAGGGAAGGATTGCAGGTAATGGAGGTAGTAATCATATTCAATCCAAGGAAAGGGAGAGTAGCTCCAATTTCTTGGATGAAGAGCCCTTCACAAGGACATTGAGTGGAGAAAATGAGCAGTCAGTGTTTAGTAGGAATATTCTAGGTTAAGTTATTATAACATGTCACCATTTTTATATCAATAACTAGCTTCTGTAATCCCAGCATTACAAGTTGGTTATAAGTGTAGTTTAAGGTGGGTGATATATAATGAGTCAGACCTTCACTTCCATGGGTATATAATTATTTATAGGGTAATAACTTGGTGGGTAATTGACTTTGCAAATGTTAACACTTATAGGGTGACATTATGCAGCCCATCATAGTTGGAGTGAGGTGATAAACTAACAAGTACAGTACTGAAAAAAGACACACAGCAAAAGCTGAACTTTATAAAGCTTTTTATAGTTGAACCATCATATTTATTGTCTATATTTGCTATGCATGTTTTTTCTACAAGTCCCAGGTACTGTACTTGTTACTGACATAGTTGTTATTAGCCCCAAAAGAAGCACTGATATATATCAAAGTTTTTACATCCATTTCAATGTAGTGAAAAAAAAATATGGTTCACCATGTTATGATATAAATCATGAACTTAAAAATACAAGTTGATGCTGAGTCACATCCATTGTGGCTGACAAGTGTAAGTAAACCAACTTAAATAACATGACTACAAAGCCTCAATAACTTGACTTTCGTTGACTTGACTGTGAGTGGGTAACACCTGACTTAGTTTGATGTAACCCTTATTATGTGCAACTTCAAGATTATTATTCTTATAAACCTCCACCTTGACTACCTCGCATTAGTATTAAGATTAAATAAAGATTTTAATAAAAGTTAACCACTCTTATCTTATCTTGTAGTTATCATGTACTATGTAAGTAGTTATTATGTACAGTGGACCCTCGGTTTTCGTTGAAAATTCGTTCCAGAATGCTGTTTGAGTGCCATTACTGAACGAATTTGTTCCCATAAGGACAAATGTAAATTAGATTAGTCGTTTCAGACCCCCAAAAATACACTTACAAAAGCACTTACAAAAATACACTTACATAATTGTTCGAGTTGGGAGCTGTATGAAAACCGAGGGTCCACTGTACGTACAGTGGTACCTCGAGTTATGATGGTCCCCAAAATCGCCCTTTTATGTAAGTTTATTTTTTTAAATGCTTTTGTAAGTATATTTTTGGGGGTGTAAAAGGACTAGTCTATTTTACATTATTCCTTAAGGGGATAAATTCGTTTGGTAATAGCACTTGAACAGCATTCTCGAACGAAAAAATATCGTAACTCGAGGTACCACTGTACTTGCTTGTAATGTTCCTGAGAGGTCTGTTATGCTCTTTTTGGCTCCTAGCCTACTCTTGCATAAATAACTGCCGAGTGTGGGGTTCTGTGCAGGAGATAGTGGGGGCAGCAGAAATGATTTAGGAATACGGTAATTATGGACAAAAAGATTGACATGTATAATATAAATAGAAGATCATGTAAATGCAGCAGCATAGTGAAGAACACTAACTACACTTGCATACTTCAAAATAGACTTTTGATATATGCATGGTGAAATGTAAGGGAAAAAAAAGCTGTTTACAATAAACATTAGAGCAAAAATGGCTGTATAACCCCTGTGGTTTAGTGCTTCTTTTTGATTATAATAATAATAATAGAGCAAAAATGAATGCTCAGCTATAAAGGGATGTTTATACCTTAAAAAAAAGGTAAAAAAAAAAATGATGAAAAAATTATTTACACATGCTACAAAATCATTCCCAGAGTTCAGAAATTTGATTCACGAAGAAATATTGAAAATTTCCTCGTTGACTGATAAGAGGAAAAGTAGCGACAAGATAACCATATTAAATGATCACAAATAAATATGAAAAAATAGGTTAAGATTTCTTAGCACTATCAACAGGGATAAAAGAACTCAACTGTAAACTTAAGAAAAAGAAATGCCAGAATAATTCTAAAAAATATTTCTTCATAAATAGTGGTAGACTGCTGAAATGAGGTCCAGGAGGAGGTAGTACTGTGCAGTATGTGCTATAACCTACAACCACTGGAAATTAAAAAAAAATGATGCAGCCAAATTAATCACTGAAAATGGAACACCACGAATGTAGTGCTACTCCTATAACTACAGTTATGTAGTCACCACCAACACCTTTTTCCCAAACCTTCCTATGCTGTCTGGTACATTTCTCTCTACCCCAGATTTATTCACCCCTCTCTAACCTATTCTGCTCATTTCTTTATACATGACAAAATCATCTCGACGAGCCTTTTTTATTTTATTTTTGCTCTCTGCATTAGTGATTTCATACCACAACACTTTGTACATAAACAATGGGTATAAGTGAGATAGGTAATGTTACCACTGAGTAATATTTAATATTGTAAGATGGGGATGGGGAAAGGGTCATAGGTGGTGACCCTCAAAATCACTAACAGACAGCTAGTTCATGATTGAAGCTGTGAAATGTACCAGTCCCAAGGGATATAGGAAATAAGGTCATAGCTGCTTTTGTCACCACTTATACATGTTTCTGTTAGTTTTTACTTTTACTCACCTCATGGGAGCAGCACTTTATCAAAGGTACCTAAAAGATCTTCACATTCTTCATTGCTTTCATTTATCATTTAAAAATAAATTGTCATGAAAGTTTTTTATTTTATAATACATGTATGTACTGACCTACTATATGACTTTTCTAAACCAAAAAAACTTCAAATTATTTCTGTAAATTGTTACTGTTCCTGTGTATTAAATACTCACAGAAAATGTTATTTTTAGGTCTGCATTGCATGGTATCCATGTGGCCTCAAATACTGCAAAGGAAGAGACAACTCTGGGAAGGCTGTGTCATACCGCTGTGGTATTCGCACTTGCCGCAAATGTCGAAACTTCAGCTATTTTGTACCACAACGACAGCTGTGCCTTTGGGATGACTAAATATAATTCTAGGAATTTAGTATGTGCTTGATATCTTGCAGGCATGAACAATTCTACTGCAGCTTACTTGCTTGGAAAATAGTGATTACACAACAGTCAAGATAATAGTCTTGCATCTCTTCAGAAATCTTCTGTTAAAATAGTGTACATCTATGTACAGAATAAGTTTTATTGTGTGCCCAAGTATGGAAGTAATGTGTGAATGTGTGCTAAAAGTAGAAACAGTCACTCTTCTGTATATTATTGATGTATTTTTTAAAGCTATCTTACCCCACAGCTACATAAGAAATTCAGTATATAATAAATATTTAACAAAATAAAATTAAACTATTCAATATAAGCAAGTCACTGACTTGACTAAAGTCACCATCACTGAGAATGTGCAGGGCCTGAATATTTAGTGCATGGCACTTGAATGGTGTTGCACAGCCACACAGACAAGGGAACATTGCTCCATAGTTTATTTTATTTAGTAATTCCTAACTCCTTTCTGATAGTTATATTGTGCCATATTATTAATTAGATTTTATCCATTAGTATCTTTATTTTAATACTAAAATTAAGTACGTACATGATATTTTTCTATATAATATATTATAAATGATCTATTTTATAATTGTTTTTGCTTTGTAAGCCATAAATTTTTATGTTGCTCCAAAATATCATCTCCTTATTACCTCACATCATTCTTAATTTCTTCATATCATTAGCATTGCTTTCATTACATGATAGTTGCTTGTAAACTGAATGTGTATAATTTTAGGGAATTGCCATGAAGAAAGTTTAATGGTCAAAACACCAGCATAAATAAAAAACACTTGCAATTTAATGTCTCGTCCAAATGCCCATGGACAGTTTGTAAATAACAATATTGATAATTTATACAATGCTCTATGTTGTATCATCCATAGCTTCATTGTCATAATTGAAATACAGGAAACAAATTTTTTAGAGTTTTTCAAGGGAATAATTAGATAAAAAAATATAAGAAACGAAAACTTGTTTTTCAGAAATGTAAAGTAGCTAGAATATTAGAAGTCACAATACTGTACTCTGACTGGAACACTTTACAACTAACTCACACTGTAAATTACAGGAGGATGTAGTAAGTGCTACAACAATTGGATATGTTAAAAAATTATATTATGAACGAATTATTTATGAGGGGACACCACAAGTACAGCTCTACTCCTGTAGCTACAAACAGAAATATTGTCCAGGTTTCACCTCTGATTTGTGGTTAGCTGCGAGTTTAAAAAGGCACTTTATAGAAAAGTATTTTAGAAAGTTCATATATTAAAGTCATGCAATATAGTATGATAAATAACTTGTACATTTCCAAAGACTAAATTTTACAAATTACAATAAGATTAATATTTTGTTTTGAAAATTTGTGAAAGGCTGCGAACGTCTCTGTGATTACTTCTTATACAATGCAGTATATTCGTAGACTGTATTACAATTGTAATGTAGCAATTTATTCATTATTAATATTTAAAATGCAGTACTCTACTGTACAGTGGACCCCCGAGTTTCGTAAACCCTGGAAATCGTACATTTATGTAAGTATAATATTGTAAGTGCTTGTGGAAAAGTATTTTTGGGGGTCTGAAATAGACTAACCTACGTGAAATTTTTCCTTAAGGGAGAAAATTCGTTCGGTAATGGCACTTGAGCAGACTTCAGGAGTGAAGTTTTTACGAAACTCGGGGGTCCACTGTATTACAACTTTTAATGCTCATTAGACAGTTATTTAAATCCACATAGTGTAATGGTTATTATAGTACGTATATCACAAATACCGTGCCTACTTTTGTAAAAAAAAATTTAACACCGTTTGTCTCCCACTGAGGTAGGGTGACCCAAAAAAGAAGAAATGAATGTTTTTCTTCTTTTTACATTTAGTAATTTTTACAGAAGAGGTTACTGTCCCTTGCTCCCGGCCGTTTTTGTTGCCTATTATGACATGCATGGCTTATGGAGGAAGGATTCTTTTTCCACTTCCCCATGGAGAGAGAAAACACATGCGCGTGCGCACACACACACATGTGGTACTGGAAAACCTCATGCATCAACATGTTAGAGACACTACCAGAGAGAGAGGGGGGGATGATCCAGCAAGACTGGACCTAGTATTCACCTTGAGTAGTTTGGACATCGAGGATATCACGTATGAAAGGCCCCTTGGAGCTAGTGATTATTTGGTTCTGTGTTTTGATTATATAGTTGAGCTACAAGTGGAGAGGGGAGCAGGAATAGGAAGGGAGAAACGAAACTACAAAAGGGGGGACTACACAGGCATGAGGAACTTCCTACAAGACGTTCAGTGGGAGAGAGAATTGGCAGGAAAACCAGTAAAAGAAATGATGGAATATGTGACAACCAAATGCAAAGATGCAGAGGAGAGGTTTGTCCCCAAGGGAAACAGAAGTAATGGGAAGACCAGAACGAGTCCTTGGTTCATCCAGAGGTGTAGGGAGGCAAAAAGTAAGTGTAATAGAGAATGGAAAAAGTACAGAAGACAAAGGACCCAGGAAAATAAAGAGATTAGCCGAAGAGCCAGAAACAAATATGCACAGGTAAGAAGGGAGGCTCAGCGACAATATGAAAATGATAAAGCATCAAAAGTCAAGTCTGACCCGAAGCTGTTGTATAGCCACATCAGGAGGAAAACAACAGTCAAGGACCAGGTAATCAGGCTGAGAAAGGAAGGTGGGGAGTTCACAATAAATGACCAAGAGGTATGTGAGGAGCTCAACATGAGATTTAAAGAAGTATTTACACAGGAGACAGGAAGGACTCCAGGAATTCAGAATAGGGAGGTACAACTGCCACCCAGCATACATCAGGGGGATTACCAACAAGCCCCTGGCTGTCTTCAAGCAGGCACTGGACAGGCACCTCAAGTCGGTACCTGATCAGCCGGGCTGTGGTTCGTACGTTGGACTGCGTGCGGCCAGCAGTAACAGCCTGGTTGATCAGGCTCTGGTCCAACAGGAGGCCTGGTCACAGACCGGGCCGCGGGGGCGTTGACCCCTGGAATTCTCTCCAGGTAGATACCAACAAGTGCTGGATGAAATACACACAACCGAGGAGGAGGTGAAGAAGCTGCTATGTGAACTCGATACCTCAAAAGCGGTGGGACCGGACAACATTTCTCCGTGGGTCCTTAGAGAGGGAGCAGAGATGTTGTGTGTGCCACTAACACAAATCTTCAACACATCCATTGAAACTGGGCAACTACCTGAGGCGTGGAAGATGGCAAATGTAGTCCCAATTTTTAAGAAAGGAGACAGACACGAGGCATTAAACTACAGACCTGTGTCACTGACGTGTATAGTATGCAAAGTCATGGAGAAGATCATCAGGAGGAGAGTGGTGGAGCACCTAGAAAGACACAAGCTTATAAACGACAACCAGCACGGTTTCAGGGAAGGAAAATCCTGTGTCACAAACCTACTGGAGTTTTATGACAAGGTAACAGAAGTAAGACACGAGAGAGAGGGTGGATAGACTGCATTTTTTGGACTGCAAGAAGGCGTTCGACACAGTTCCTCACAAGAGGTTAATGCAAAAGCTAGAGGATCAGGCACACGTAACAGGAAAAGCACTGCAATGGATCAGAGAATATCTGACAGGGAGGCAACAACGAGTCATGGTACGTGACAAGATGTCAGAATGGGCACCTGTGACGAGTGGAGTTCCACAAGGGTCAGTCCTAGGACCTGTACTGTTTTTGGTATATGTGAATGACATAACGGAAGGGATAGACTCAGAAGTGTCCCTGTTTGCAGATGATGTGAAGTTAATGAGAAGAATCAAATCAGTCGAGGATCAGGCAGGACTACAAAGAGACCTGGACAGGCTGCAAGCCTGGTCCAGTAACTGGCTCCTTGAATTTAACCCTGCCAAATGTAAAGTCATGAATATCGGGGAAGGGCAAAGAAGACCGCAGACAGAGTATAGTCTAGGTGGCCAAAGACTGCAAACCTCACTCAAAGAAAAAGATCTTGGGGTGAGTATAATACCGAGCACATCTCCTGAGGCACACATCAATCAGATAACTGCTGCAGCATACGGGCGGCTGGCAAACCTAAGAATAGCGTTCCAATACCTCACTAAGGAATCATTCAAGACTCTGTATACCATATACGTCAGGCCCATACTGGAGTATGCAGCACCAGTTTGGAACCCACACCTGGTCAAGCACGTCAAGAAATTAGAGAAAGTGCAAAGGTTTGCAACAAGACTAGTCCCAGAGCTAAGGGGATTGTCCTACGAAGAAAGGTTAAGGGAAATCGGCCTGACGACACTAGAGGACAGGAGGGTTAGGGGAGACATGATAACGACATATAAAATACTGCGAGGAATAGATAAGGTGGACAGAGACAAGATGTTCCAGAGAGGGGACACAGAAACAAGGGGTCACAATTGGAAGTCGAAGACTCCTATGAGTTAAAGGGATGTTAGGAAGTATTTCTTCAGTCATAGAGTTGTCAGGAAGTGGAATAACTTAGAAAGCGACATAGTGGAGGCAGGAACCATACATAGTTTTAAGACTAGGTTTGATAAAGCTCATGGAGCAGGGAGAGAGATAACCTAGTAGCAATCAGTGAAGAGGCAGGGCCAGGAGCTATGACTCGACCCCTGCAACCACAAATAGGTGAGTACACACACACACATTGTATGCTAAACAACCACAGGGAGGTTGAGGGTGGGGAAGGTGTTTTGCATCTGTTGTTGCTCACTTGCAATAATTGCATCATTTTTTTATTTAAAACATTGGCCATTTCCCACTGAGGCATACATAATCACTGTCTTTGCAGAGGCGCACAGATACGACAGTTCAGAAGTCCCTCCAAACTGGCAATATTGCATCATCTTTTCTTTCAACACATTGGCCGTTTCCCACCGAGGCAGGGTGGCCCAAAAGGAAAAACGAAAGTTTCTCCTTTTACATTTAGTAATATATACAGGAGAAGGGGTTACTAGCCCCTTGCTCCCGGCATTTTAGTTGCCTCTTACGACACGCATGGCTTACGGAGGAAGAATTCTGTTCCACTTCCCCATGAAGATAAGAGGAAATAAGAACAAGAACTAGTAAGAAAATAGAAGAAAACTCAGAGGGGTGTGTGTATATATATATATATATATATGTTTGTACATGAATGTGTAGTGTGACCTAAGTGTAAGTAGAAGTAGCAAGATGTACCTGAAATCTTGCATGTTTATGAGACAGAAAAAAGACACCAGTAATCCTTCCATCATGTAAAACAATTACAGGCTTTCGTTTTACACTCACTTGGCAGGACGGTAGTACCTCCCTGGGCGGTTGCTGTCTACCAACCTACTACCTAGGAACCAAATCTTTTGGATGAGAACATGGCCTTGTCTAGCTGGCCTACAGTGGAGACTGTCCAGGTGGGTGGAATTACAGGAGGTGACACACAGAAATCTGTGTCCTGTAATTACACTCACCAAAACAGCCACGACCGTAGGTCAGCTAGACGCAACTAGGCTACCGTCCAGTTCGGCCACCAAGGTGAGGCCTTGCATCATATACTATATAAATACATACACAGTATGCATATGCATGATCATCCCTGAAAATGAAGTGCAGAGATAGCATCCAGCATTCCAGTTGGGTAATTTCCTTCTGAATGTGTTTTCTTATTTCCTTTTCATTGCAAGTGGTTGCCTGAGTAAGAGACAATACTCAAATTACTCGCATGACAAAGAAGATAAAAATTAAAATAACAACAAAGAGGTGGCTAATGGAATCAAATATTATTGCATCAGTTTAAAGCTTCATCTTGTCTGAAGGATAATTTAATCTTGACACAGCAGTTTGGGTTACTTTGAAATTCAGTTATTCTTGGAGGTCAGAGCACACCTTGACATGGGGGACATTTGACTCATTCTCTGATTATTCCAGCTAAATAGGTCATGTACTGCAATGTTCTGAGTATAATTTTTTAATGTATAGTTTATTAGTTTATTTACTGTCATAAACCAAAGAGAAGTAAGGGATTAATTTATATACTGGTATGTTACAGCACAACTGTAGTATATAATTTATTTGATATAAAATACACACATTTACAGTGTTCATATATGCAGTAGTATATTGAAAGTCAGTAGGAGAATGATTTGGAAAAACGTCCTTTATGATATTGTATGCTGTAGTCTTGTGCAAGATGAAAACACTGTGAATGTACAGTATATGATAAGTACTTGAGAGGTCTAGCACTAGCACTAATTCTTGTAGAGTAACTTGAGTTGCAGCAATTCTCACATGCTATTATTGTTTTTAATTGTATTTCTCCAGTTTCCAAATGACTGATGTAAATCAAGTTATTTTTTTTTTAATAAATTACTGTGTTTGAGATGGATACATTTTTGTGTAGCTTATATCACATATTATCCAAGTCAGGTGCATTGCTTGTAACCATCTCTGATTTAAAGAAACTGCCATTATGTGAAGCACTAAACCCATGTGGGTCATTCAGAGCAGGTGATGAAGGCTTCAGCCTCTGTATGGTAAATGCAGGACAGATGCTCTACCTGTTTGTACTCATCTAGTTCAAAAGAAGTTGCCAATTTCTTTTATAAAAATAATTTTGTATAAACTCTCCAAATGTCACAGAAAACATTTTTATTTTGTTACTGTGCTTTGAATTAATAAAACTAGCTTTACTATATATGAAGTCTTTGTAAAACCTGTCATATAAATGAAGAAAACATCTTGGGATTATTAACCCCAAGGGGTTATTAAGTGGGGATAAAGTCAAGCAGTGTGGCTTATTTCCAACAGGATCCTTCAGTCCTCCCCAGGATGAGACCCACAGCAGTCGACTAACACCCAGGTATCTATTTGCTTGACACACCCAGGGACTCAACTTTGATACTTTAGGTGGTGAGTGAAACTAGTGTTGAGCTACACGTTACCAGTGCCAGCTTCTCTTCCAGAAAGCTGATGTGCAGAGAAGTCTCTCTTAATGATATATTACTTTAGTGATAATTCAGAGGGCCAGTGGGGACCTTAATACTGGCAATCCAAGGAAGTGGAACTACCCTTCCCTTCCTTTCATCAAAATCAATTTTCACTTCACAGGCATGTGTGATTATGGGTTGAGTGCTCTCGTCAATGCTTGAGGAATTCTCAACATTTCCCAATGTAATTTGAAAGAAAGCCCAAAAAGGGCAAGAATTATTAAGAAATTCAGAATTATTATAGTATTAAAAATTTGCTCTAAACCTACATGGATCATACAGCTCTGTAAAAAATTAAGAAAAAAGGTGTCTTTCTTTTTTGGGTCACCCTGTCATGGTGTGAAATGGCTGACATGTTAAAATATATGTAAAAATATACATCTACATGTATATTTGCACACGTACTCGCCTATATATGGTTGCGGGAGTTGAATCAAAGCTCCTGGCCCTGCATCTTTGCTAGTTGCAACTATGTCCACACTCTCCTGGCTTCAAGAACCTTGTCATACCTCTTCTTTAAGCAATGTATGGATCCTGCCTCTTCCACTTCATTCCAGATTGTTCAACTTCCTGACAACTCTAAGGATAAAGAAATACTTCCTAACATCCATATGACTCGTCTGATTATTATTATAAGTATGGGGGAGCGCAAAATCCATAGGATTATACAGCGCATGGGGGGGCATGGAAGGTATTCAGGCTCAATTCAGGGAATCAGAGCACAGATCCAATTCCCTAGATCAAGAGCCCCTCACCATGACTCATCTGAGTTTCCAACTTCCGATTGTGCCCTCTTGTTCCTATTTCCCATCTCTGACACATTCTGTCCCTGTTCACCTTGTTGATTCCTCTCAATATTTTGTACATGGTTATCATATACCCCCTAGTCCTCCTGTCCTCCAGTGTCATCAGGTTGAGTTCTGCTAACCTCTCCTCATAGGACATAGTACCTCTTATCTCCAGGACTAGTCTTGTTGCAAACCTCTGCACTTTCTCAAATTTCTAGATGTGCTTGACCAGGTGTGGGTTCTGTGAGGGAAAAGTCCATAGATAGGAGTGATGAAAGTGTGAAGGTATGTAGAGTGATGGTTGAATGGTAGTTGGCTTGTTAAGGTGGGGTGAGTGTCTAGCTCTCGCTATTTCCCCCCCCCCCCTTTTCCACCCGGTGAGAGGTGTAATGCTGGGCTCCGGGCACAGGTTGAAATCACTCGACTGACCACGCCCGACCTCACTGTAAGTACTTCACGGCTGCTCGTATCTTCATTATTTTATGTCCAAGAGCTTCACTCTTTAATTTTTTTTGGAGCTTCACTCATGTTTAGCACCATTAACTTCTGTCCTGTCTTGGTTTTTGGTAAAGTTATTTATTACAGTTTCGCCATTTCTTTTAAAGGCCTTATGCCTACTATGTAAATTAATGCTAGAGTGGTGAGTAATTATTGTGGTTTCATTCACAGTCCTCTGTGTCCACACGGATCATCGGATTCAAGGCTGAGTGGGGGGGCGGCGTACTCACCAATTGAGAAACAGAGTAACACCAATTCTTCACTACGCCAGTAGTTCCTAAGTCCACACTAGAAACCTCAGGCAACTGTACTTTACCAGGGGACAACTTTCACCTGAGTCCCTGACATCATTTGTGACATTGTGGATGTGGAAAACTGTTGGTTTTGTGGAAACATAGAGGCAATAACAACAACACCACCAAGGAGTCTAACATGGATTCATTGCTTCTGTGTTAACAAGATCAACACATGTAAATATCTAGCTTTGGATGAGATATATATATTTTTTGTTTTCATTTTTCATTTTTTTAAGATAGGATTATTATAATCATATTTACATATTTATTATTTACATTTCTTTCTAGAAAAATAGTGTTTATTTTTCTTGTTATTATTGTCTTTCTATTATACTTTTCCTAAGAAGATTGGCAACAACCTTCACAGTTCCCTACTAATGCTGCATACTCCAATGTGGGCCTGATGTTCATGATACACAATGTTGTGAATAACTCCTTACTTAGATGTCAAAACACTATTCTTAGATTTGCCAAACTCGCATTTGCTGCACTATTTCTTTGGTTGACGTGTGCCTCGCTATGTGCTCGGTATGATACTCGTCCTATGGTCCTCCTTGATTAAGGTTTGCGGCCTTTACCCCCTGAGCCTGTATTCCATCTTTGGTCTTTTATCTTTCCCCAGATTTCATAACTTTGCACTTGCTGGGGTTAAACTCTAGAAGTCATTTATCAGACCAGGCCTGTAACTTGTCCAGATCCCTTGTATCCTTTCTTGGTCCACATTCGCTTGTATTCTCTTCATTGGTAAACTGGATGTCTTGTATACTGGATGAAAGTATGCTAATAGTTGCAAGATTTACTTGATATCTTACAGGCTTATGAGACAGAAAAGACCAGCAGTCCTACAAGTAGAAAAAAAAAAATGTGAGAATATGTTTACGACCTTTATTAGGAAATACAGTGGACCCCCGCTATTCGAACGGCTCGGCAGTCGAACAAATCGTCATTAGTACAAAAAATTCGAAATCGTCATGCGAACAAATTATCGCGAGTCAAACGAATACGTTCGTGACCTGTCGGCCCAGGCGCTTGGGTGCCTCACAGCGCAGGCGTGGAGAGCCAGTCCCGCGTTGTTTACACTCGAGAGAACAATACCCTGCACGCTTCCCCAGACATTTCACACTTAATTATAATTTTTTGGAGTTTGTTCATTAAGTGCGACTGTGAAATAAGCTACCATGGGTCCCAAGAAAGTTCCTAGTGGTACCCCTGGGCTGATAAAAGTGAGAAACACCGTAGAAATGAAGAAAGAAATAATACAAAAATACGAGAGTGGTGTGCGATTGTGTGATCTTGCCAGGATATATGGCAAAAACAGGTCAACTATCGCTTCTATCCTGCTTAAGAAGGAAGAAATTAAGCAAGCTGATGTTGCAAAAGGTGTTACTGTGCGAGCCAAAAACAGACCACAAATAATCGAAGAGATTGAAAAGTTGTTGCTGGTGTGGATCAAGGATAAAGAGTTAGCGTGTGATAGTGTGTCTGAGTCAATTATTTGTGAAAAGGCAAGGAACTTGCATGCCGATGTTTTAAAGAAAATGCCTGCAACCAGTGCTGATTGTAATGGTAGTGAATTTAAAGCCAGCAAAGGCTGGTTTGAGAGATTTAAACATCGTAGTGGCATACATAATGTGGTAAGGCATGGTGAGGCTGCCAGTTCAGACAAACATGCAGCTGAAAAATTCATAAAGGAGTTTCAGGACTACATAAAGACTGAAAAATTGAAACCTGAACAAGTGTTCAATTGTGACGAAACAGGCCTGTTTTGGAAGAAAATGCCCAACAGGACCTACATTACTCAGGAGGAAAAGGCACTGCCAGGACATCTGTAACTTCAAAAAACTCTACACAAAAGCAGTGTTTGAAAAGTGCTTTGAAATGACCTCGGACAGTGAATTGACCCTTAGAGAGTTCTGGAAGAATCATTTCAATATCTACAGCTGCATAGGCCTTATAGGCAAGGCTTGGGAGGGAGTGACTTCAAGGACTTTGAACTCTGCTTGGAGACCATTGTGGCCAGGTTGTGTCCAACAGAGGGATTTTGAAGGGTTTGAGGCTGACCCTGACCCTGCCGACCCTGTGCCTGTTGTGGACTCTATTGTGGAATTGGGCAAGTCCATGGGGTTGGAGGTGAGTGGCGATGATGTGGAAGAGCTAGTGCAGGGACACAGGGTAGAGCTAACAACTCAAGAGCTGCAAGAGCTGGAAATGGAAGAGCATCAGACCAGATTTGAGGCTATTGATTCACGGGAGAAGGAGGAAGAGGGGCTGAAGAAGGTGCCTTCTTCAGAGATTAAGGAGATGTGTACAATGTGGAATAGATTGCAAAGTTTTGTTGAAAAATACCACCCTGAACAAGCTCAAACAAGCCATAACAGCAGCATGTTCAGTGACCAAACAATGTCCTTCTTCAGGAACATGTTGAAAAGGCGCCAGAAACAGAGGACTGTGGACAGTTATTTTGTTAAAGTGTCCAGTAACTCCCAAGCTGGTCCTAGTGGGATTAAAAGACAAAGAAAAAGTAACCCCAGATAGGGCTTTGGTACCTGAAGTCCTTCTGGAAGGGATTCCCCTTCCAAACACTAACCCCTCCCTCCCTCCCTCCTACTCCCTCTCTTCCATATGCCATCAACAATCTTCAATAATGGTAAGTAAAAGACTTGCATTTATTTACTAATACTTTTAGTAGTACAGCACTGTAGTATTTAATGTTTTTGTCTATGTAGAAGCTTAATTTTATTAAAATATAATATTTTTATATATTTTTGGATTTCTGGAACGGATTAATTGTATTTCCATTATTTCTTATGGGAAAATTAAATCGCCTTCGAACATTTCACGTTAAGAACAAGCTCCTGGAACGGATTAAATTCGAATGGCGAGGGTCCACTGTACTATTTTGGTCATGGGATCTTGTTCATTCCTATTATACATTAAGCCACGCTGTATAACCCTTGTGGTTTAGCGCTTCTTTTTATTATAATAATAATAATATACATTAAGTACAAAAGTTGTGTATAGTAAAATAAGAGTGAACGAGGTCCCAAGACCAAAATGTTTCCTAATAAAAGTTTTAAAGTGTTTGCTTATGTGGCTTTTCTTTTATTCTTTAGTATCGTATCCCAGGTTTATCATTCCTGCCAGTGTAAAACATTTAAACAGGTCTCTGCTTCACACTTACCATCAACTTAAAAGTTATTTTTTTTATATAAAATGCCAAATAAGTAAGTGATCTAGTTTTTGTTAACATGTCGCATCTTGCCTACCCAGGCAAGGTGATTTAAGAAGAAAATACCTTCATAACCTCACTTTCTAGTCACTTTTCTAGTAGGTCACAGACAGTGATAACCCACTACACCCAAGTACCTCTACCCCTTTTTAAAAATTCATGTCAATTTAGCCGATTTCCTTGAGTCCTTCCATAGATATTATCTACCTGCAGTTCAACATCTTTATCTCTTCCAACCTGGATCTCTCACCACCTCCACTACCACTAGCAACAATACTGGCCCGCATTGGACCACAAATTGTATTCTATCAAACCACAATAACGGGTGATTGCTTGTGAGAGCCAGAATAACTGATGTCACCAATATAGAACTTCTGTCCCGTCAAGGGATGTGCTTTGATCCGAAGAACTGGAATTATCCTCCCCTTGGTTTAAACTCGAATTTCTCCTATTTCCCAGATGCTATATGAGCTTTATAGGTTTAGCTTTTCCTAAATGGTTAAAATATAAAAACTTCTGTACAGGCCATCAGCTCCACGCGCCAGAGAAGTGGATGACTGGTTTTAGAGGCTGAGGTATGATAGGGAATGAAGTCTTTGTATTGGCGTAACTTAATAGTATGTAGTATTCAAATTACATGGCTCTCCACTGCCCTCCTCTGGGAATGCAAGAAACCCAGCCATGAGTTTGAGGCAGATTCATTCCTTAAAGAAACTGACATTTTTATTACTTATGCAACACACTGGTTAGGATCAGAGAGCCAAGAACTAGTTCTAGTAAAGAGGTTTATTGATGGTGAGATGTTCTCTATTAAAATTTGTTTCTATCGCAGTCTGGGGTGCCTGTTAACCTCACTTATGATAGAGTTGGAAACCGTATTGTGGCCAACACATCCCAGCTTTGAGTAATAGTAGTTGTAACATTTCTGGAAAACTTTGATTGCTTCCCAGTTGTGAAAATAATAGATTAGCATTGCTGGATCTCAGGTTTGAGGCCTGTCTCTTCCTTGAAAAAATTACTTAACATATTAAAGAAAATAGTGATGCACTGATTTCACTGAGGGCACAAGCTAGATTTGACCAAGAGGACTTCCACAGAGGGGGTCCCTTGTCATGGTGAAGGGCTCTTATTCTGAAGAATTAGGCCTGTTGTTGCCTTCCCCTTCCTCGGATTGAATCTAACCCCCCACCCTTCTCTTTTTAGTGGAAAAATTTCCATTTTTTTACCTGTTCAAAAGCCAGGTACTTCAGGCCATGATGCTTCTCACTATTGCTCTCACTAATGAAATTTGTAAGTTGCTGCATTGCATGGTTTGCAAACTATTCAAGAACATATCTTGATGCTAGTGAAAGACTCTTGATTTGACAAATTAGAGATACCCGTCTTCCTTGAATTAAACCTAATTATCTCCCATTTCCCAAGCATTTTGTAATCCTTACAAGAATGGGTTTTGAACGCTGCAGCGAGAAGAAAGCTGAAGCAGTGAAGCTGTCCTGTTTGAGAGTAATGTGTGGTGTGAATATCATGAAGACAATTCAGAGCGTAGAAATTAAGAGGTGATGTGGGGTCACCAAGAGTATTATAATTTAGAGGTGTGAGAAGGGGTTGCTGAGTGGTATGGGCATGTAGAAAGGATGGAGAAGGATAGGCTGATGAAGAAGCTCTATAAATCTGGAGGAAAGATAAGAATGGGGTTGTCCCAGGAATGGTTGGAGGGAGGGGTAAAGGAGGCTTTGAATTTTAGGGGCTTGAGCATCCAACAGGATTCTGAGAGCATGTTAGATAGGAGTAAATGGAGACAAGTGGTTTTTAATAAAAATGCTGAAGGAGTGTGAGCAAGGTAACTTTAATGAAGGGATTCAGGGAAACCAGTTAGGAAGTGGAAAGGGCAGTGCCCACACTCTGAAGGAAGGTTGGGGATGTTGCAGTCAGAGGGGTAACATGAGTATGATGTCAGCATACATCTGGCAAGACAGCAATTGAATAAATGATGGTGAATGTTTTCTTCTTTGGGTCACCCAACAGTGCTGCAGCCATCCATCCACAAGGGTTCTAATAGGATGATTTTACAACCAGCACATCTTTTACTTGATTGTGTGTAATAATAATAATAATAATAATAATAATAATAATAATAATAATAATAATAATAATAATAATAATAATAATCAATTCAAGACTTCTCAAAAATCACCTACTCACCCTATACTAAATACTCATACTGTAACAAACTTTCAAACCCAATGTTATTTTACTTAAGATAATCTCAGTTTTATATTGTCATCCTCCTTAACACTTGTTGCAATTTCATATATATATATATATATATATATATATATATATATATATATATATATATATATATATATATATATATATATAAGGTGGGCTAGTGCAAGTAGGAGTAGTGGGGGGGTTGAAGAGAGTTGGGATAGTTTTAAAAATGCAGTATTAGAATGTGGGGCAGAAGTTTGTGGCTATAGGAGGGTGGGTGCAGGAGGAAAGAGGAGTGAGTGGTGGAATGAAGAAGTAAAGGGTGTGATAAAAGAGAAAAAGGTAGCTTATGAGAGGTTTTTACAAAACAGAAGTGTTAATAGAAGAGCAGAGTATATGGAGAGTAAAAGAAAGGTGAAGAGAGTGGTGAGAGAGTGCAAAAGAAGAGCGGATGAAAGAATGGGAGAGGTTCTGTCAAGAAATTTTGCTGAAAACAAGAAAAATTTTTGAAGTGAGATAAACAAGGTAAGAAAGCCTAGGGAACGAATGGATTTGTCAGTTAAAAACAGAGTAGGGGAGTTAGTAGATGGGGAGCTGGAGGTATTGGGTAGATGGCGGGAATATTTTGAGGAACTTTTAAATGTCGATGAAAAAAGGGAGGCGGTAATTTCATGTACTGGCCAGGGAGGTACAACATCGTTTAGGAGTGAAGAAGAGCAGGATGTGAGTGTGGTGGAGGTGCGTGAGGCATTACGTAGAATGAAAGGGGGTAAAGCAGCTGGAATTGACGGAATCATGACAGAAATGTTAAAAGCAAGGGGGGATATAGTGCTGGAGTGGTTGGTATTTTTGTTTAATAAATGTATGAAAGAGGGGAAGGTACCTAGGGATTGGCAGAGAGCATGTATAGTTCCTTTATATAAAGGAAGGGGGATAAAAGAGAGTGTAAAAATTATAGGGGAATAAGTTTACTGAGTATACCAGGTAAAGTGTATGGCAGGGTTATTATTGAAAGAATTAGAGGTAAGACAGAGAGTAGGATTGCAGATGAGCAAGGAGGCTTTAGAGTGGGTAGGGGATGTGTAGATCAAGTGTTTACAGTGAAGCATATATGTGAACAGTACTTAGATAAAGGTAGAGAAGTTTTATTGCATTTATGGATTTAGAAAAGGCATATGATAGAGTGGATAGGGGAGCAATGTGGCAAATGTTGCAAGTGTATGGAATAGGTAGTAAGTTACTGAAGGCTGTAAAGAGTTTTTATGAGGATAGTGAGGTTCAGGTTAGGGTGTGTAGGAGAGAGGGAGATTACTTCCCGGTAAAAGTAGGTCTTAGACAGGGATGTGTAATGTCACCATGGTTGTTTAATATATTTATAGATGGGGTTGTAAAAGAAGTAAATGCTAGGGTGTTGGGGAGAGGGGTGGGATTAAAATATGGAGAATTAAATGCAAAATGGGAGTTGACACAGTTACTTTTTGCTGATGATACTGTGCTTATGGGAGATTCTAAAGAAAAGTTGCAAAGGTTAGTGGACGAGTTTGGGAGAGTGTGTAAAGGTAGAAAGTTAAAAGTGAACATAGATAAAAGTAAGGTGATGAGGGTATCAAACGATTTAAATAAAGAAAAATTGGATATCACATTGGAGAGAGGGATTATGGAAGAAGTAAATGTTTTCAGATATTTGGGAGTTGACGTGTCAGCGGATGGGTTTATGAAGGATGAGATTAACCATAGAATTGATGAAGGAAAAAGGTGAGTGGTGCATTGAGGTATCTGTGGAGACAAAAACGTTATCCATGGAGGCAAAGAAGGGAATGTACGAAAGTATAGTGGTACCAACACTCTTATATGGGTGTGAAGCATGGGTTGCAAATGCTGCAGCGAGGAGGAGGCTAGAGGCAGTGGAGATGTCCTGTCTAAGGGCAATGTGTGGTGTAAATATTATGCAGAATAATAATAATAATAATAATAATAATATCTTTATTTACTACAAGTACATGTACATGGTATACAGTCCTAGCTGACATCAGTGACATACTACTATATAGAAAGTCCCTTGTTATGCTGAGCATTTCGGGCAGATTAGGTCAGTGTCCCAGGATGCGACTCACACCAGTCGACTAACACCCAGGTACCCATTTTACTGATGGGGAACATAGACAACAGGTGTAAGAAACACGTCCAATGTTTCTGCCCTGGCTGGGAATCGAACCCAGGCCCTCGCCGTGTGAAGCGAGAGCCTTAGCTCTCGCTAAAAGTATTTGTCAGAGGGCTGAAGAGGGGTTGTTGAGGTGGTTTGGTCATTTAGAGAGAATGGATCAAAGTAGAATGACTTGGAGAGCGTATAAATCTGTAGGGGAAGGAAGGCGGGTAGGGGTCGTCCTAGAAAAGGTTGGAGGAAGGGGTAAAGGAGGTTTTGTGGGCGAGGGCTTGGACTTCCAGCAAGCATGTGTGAGCGTGTTAGATAGGAGTGAATGGAGACGAATGGTTTTTGGGACATGACGATCTGTTGGAGTGTGAGCAGGGTAACATTTTGTGAAGGGATTCAGGGGAAAACCCGTTAATTGATTTAATTGGACTTGAGTCCTGGAAATGGGAAGTACAATGCCTGCACTTTAAAGGAGGGGTCTGAGATAGTGACAGCTGGGAGGGACTTTTCTCAGCTGTCGTATCTGAGCTCCTCTGCAAAGACAGTGATTATGTATGAGTGTGGTGAAAGTGTTGAATGATGATGAAAGTATTTTCTTTTTGGGGATTTTCTTTCTTTTTGGGTCACCCTGCCTCGGTGGGAGACGGCCGACTTGTTGAAAAATAAAAATAAAAAATATATATATATATATATATATATATATATATATATATATATATATATATATATATATATATATATATAATATATATAATATATATATATAATATAATATATCTTTATTTACTACAAGTACATGTACATGGTATACAGGCCTAGCTGACATCAGTAAGATAAGATAAGATTTCTTCGGATTTTTAACCGGAGGGTTATCCACCAGGATAACCCAAGAAAGTCAGTGTGTCATCGAGGACTGTCTGTCTTATTTCCATTGGGGTCCTTAATCTTGTCCCCAGGATGCGACCCACACTAGTCGACTAACAACCCAGGTACCTATTTGCTGCTAGGTGAACATGACAACAGGTGTAAGGAAACACGTCGAAATGTTTCCACCCGCCGGGAATCGAACCCGGGCCCTCCGTGTGTGAAGCGAGAGCTCAAGCCACCAGACCACCGGGCCACAGTGACATACTACTATATAGAAAGTCCCTTGTTATGCTGAGCATTTCGGGCAGATTAGGTCAGTGTCCCAGGATGCGACTCACACCAGTCATTTAAAATAGTATAGTATCATCATTTTGTTAATTTGAAATAAAATATATAACTAGAAGAAACTCAATAAATTTCTCTAGTATTGTTATTTTACTAGTATAGCATCAACTTGAAATAAAATAAACTTGAAATAAAATATACAACTAGAAAAAACTCAACCAATTTCTCTAGTATTGTCTTTTAATAGTATGCATAATCATATTGTAATTTGAAATAATATATAACTAGAATAAACTCAATCAATTTCTCTAGTATTAAGTACTTAGTGAATAAGTCTTTAGAATAAGCTGCCCCTAATGCCATGGCATGCCAGTGGCTCTCCTTGCATTACAGTTTTATAATTGTAACTACCAATACCTATGTATACTTGTAACTTGCATCGAAATAAAATTATTATTATTATTATTATTTCTACTCGTACATGCATAAGGTATACAGGCCTAGCTGACATCAATGATATAACTACTATATACAAAGCCATTTGTTATTCGGAGCATTTCAGGCAAATTAGGTCAATTTTTGTCCCAGGCTGCGACCCACACCAGTTGACTAACACCCAGGTACCCACATTACTGATTGGTGAACAGAGACGGCAGGTGTCTTGTGCAAACATGTCCTAATGTTTTCCAGCAGTATTGGGGTTTGATCCCAGGACCTCAGCGTGTGAGCTGAGTGCGCTAGTGATTGAGCTACATATGTATGTATATACTCGCCTATTTGTACTTACCTATTTGTGGTTGCAGGAGTCGAGTCATAGCTCCTACCCTTGCCTTCGCTCGTCACTACTAGGTATACTCTCCCTACTCCATGAGCTTTATCATACCTCGTCCTAAAGCTATGTATAGATCTTGCCTCCACTACATCACTCTCCATATTGTTCCACTCCTGACAACTCTAAGACTGAAGAAATACTTCCTAACATCCCTTTGACTCATCTGGGTCTTCAACTTCCAACTGTGACCCCTTGTTGCTGTGTCCCATCTCTGGAACATTCTGTCCCTATCCACCATTTCAATTTCTCTCAGTATTTTGTATGTCGTTATCATATCCCCCTATTTCTCCTGTCCTCCAGTGTCGTCAGGTTGATTTCCCCATAACATCGCCTCGTAGGACATACCCTTTAGCTCTGGGACTAGTCTTGTTGCAAACCTTTGCACTTTCTCTAATTTATTGATGTGCTTGACCAGGTGTGGGTTCCAAACTGGTGCTGCATACTCCAATATGGGCCTAACGTACACGGTGTACAGTCTTGAATGACTGGGTAGTGAGGTCACTCAGGTGTTGAAAGGCTATTTTTAGGTTTGCCAGACGTCCATATGGTGCAGCAGTTATTTGGTTGATGTGCGCCTCAGATGTGTTCCTTATTGTGGAAACTTTTTTAGTCACTAAGGTTCCACAGGGTAAGTGAGCCGTTAGGAGCCTTAAACATACCGTGGATCGGCCCTCGGAGTTCAGGAACCCACACACTCAACCAAAACATACACACATTCGAGTTGACGGAGGTAACTATTATGTACACTTTAATTGATAGATTTATTCACCTAGGAACACCTAGGCAAGTTTGTACAGTTAGAAACTAATATTAGGATTATTAAGGCAACGTTAGATATTAATACTGTAGCTCTAGCACCCTAATATAGGTAGTTATAGGCCTGAATAGGCAAGCATTAGGTTATGTTAGCTAGAGACAACTGG
Organism: Cherax destructor; assembly: GCA_009830355.1. NCBI lineage: Eukaryota > Metazoa > Arthropoda > Malacostraca > Decapoda > Parastacidae > Cherax > Cherax destructor. Next base: position 6,127 of record WNWK01015503.1, on the reverse strand, counting down.
CAGCCCACACTTGAATCTAGGCAGTGTGGGGCTCATGAATCGTGACCTACGTTCTTACCAGACAAGACATCACCCAGAGAACGTGCTGTGACCAAGCAGCATCCCCCACGTGACCCAACATCTGTCCTCGGGCCCCGGAGGAGAGATCCCGAAGTACCGCGGATATCTCTCTCCATCCAGACCCATTACAGTAAGACTAGGCTTTCTTTCTCTCAGTATCTGGCCAGTTTTCTGGGGGAAACGTTAGCGAGTTATCTGTGAGTCTTAAGCAGACGGACGCCTTTGTAATGGTATGTACCAGCGTCGTTTCTTAAGTTTAAGTCTGGAAGCTAGTGTTGCTTACTGCATATTGCTTAAGGGATATCCTTATAACCCAGGGAGATCTGAGGTGCAGGCAGGACACTAATTACCCCTTCATTTGCAGACAAAGGTTCTCCACTGCACATGGTGTTAGGAGGGGGTTATAGATAATTAAGACCAGGACACACATAGCCACTATTTCAAGTAAGTAAACCCCCCTTCCAGTATTGTGTAGGCAGTGTGGGATTCCCCTTACTGCAATTAGCTAGAAATTTGTACCATAGTCACTTGCAAGTCTGAGAGAAGTGTCTCAGAGTGTCGGTGTCAACAGTGCTTGCTCTAAGTGCAGCTTACAAGGATTAGATTTTAGATTTTGCCACCGAAGTGGCTAGTTTATTTGCACCCCATATCCATCCTGTGGACGGTAGCGCAAGAGCATATGGATACACAAAGGCCTAGGCACTAGGCCCCAAAGGGTTAACAATTGTACATTTGGGTTTATATCTACATTTCAATTATCTGTTACAAGCAAATTTAGGAAATTTGCTTAGTACAAATGGTATCTTATTTCATGAATAAAATATCTTGACATGTCACATAGGTTATTATATTGTCTATCTCTATATTCCTCAATAAGTGCACAATAAAGCACATAGTGTTCAAGACAGTGACCATATGCCTGATCACATAATTTGCATTTAGTTTGATCATCATCTGTGTCTCCCAAACTGTCAGAAGTACCTGTAGCCAAGCCTAAGCCTGGCCACTACAACATCAGTCAGTCTGTTCACATTGCAAGTTGCTCCACAAACATGCCCATCTGTGCTCGCATTATCATGAGCACAGATAGGCACGTTCATGGAAATTAATTTGGATTTATATCTACAGTTCACTTATCTGTTACAAGCAAATTTAGGAAATTTGCTTAGAATAAGTGGTATCCTACCTTCACTAATAAGATATCTTGACATGTCACATAGGTTATTATACTGTCTATCTCTATATTCCTCAATAAGTGGACAATTCAGCACATAGTGTTCAAGACAGTGACCATATGCCTGATCACATAATTTGCATTTAGTTTGATCATCATCTGTGTGTCTCCCAAACTGCCAGAAGTACTTGTAGCCAAGCCTAAACCTGGCCACTACAACATCAGTCAGTCTGTTCACATTGCAAGTTGCTCCATAAACATACTTATCTACGTTCATGTTATCATAGTGGGTTATAGATCTACTCAGGCTTCTAACTGCATTCCTATAGCAATCATTTTTATTATTTATTTATTTCCTAATATTATTCCTAAATAGAATGACTTCAAGAGTGTATAAATCTGTAGTGGAGGGAGGGCGGGGTATGGGTCGGCCTAGGAAAGGTTGGAGGGAGGGGGTAAAGGAGGTTTTGTGTGTGAGGGGCTTTGACTTCCAGCAAGCATGCGTGATAGGAGTGAATGGAGACAAATGTGTTTTAGGACTTGACGTGCTGTTGGAGTGTGAGCAACGTAACATTTATGAAGGGATTCAGGGAATCCGGCAGGCCGGACTTGAGTCCTGGAGATGGGAAGTACAGTGTCTGCACTCTGAAGGAGGGGTGTTAATGTTGCAGTTTTATAACTGTAGTGTAAGCGCGCCTCTGGCAAGACAATTGAGTGAATAATAATTGTGGAAAATATTGGTATTTTCCGAAAGTTGTAATTGATAAACTTTCCAATATGAATTGATATCATTGCTGTGTTGCTGTTGGCTTAACATTAACTGAAAAGAACCAACGAATTCACACGCATGTGCAAGAGGCCTCGTGAAGTGGGCAGGGAGCTGGGTAGAGGGAATAGGCAGACTGTGAACTGGGAGCCTACCGACCCGATCAGGTGATGGGATGGCCTGTCGAATTTGGAGATTCCGCCCACCAAATCGGATTTAATTACCTCCGTTCGTAATGTGGAGGAATATCCAGTGACGAGGGGAATATCAAGTGGGACAATCGGTCCAGGAGGTCCAGTAATAGGACAATAATTGTGAAATAAGGTGGGCCGCCGGCAGTGACGCGGTCATAGGCCTATTTGAACTGAGTGAAATAACCATACGGCAGAATAAAGTCGTAACCCTGATGCAGGGAGTTTCGTCTTAGAAGAGACTGAAATATATTCGATGAACTTTGGGAAATGATGAATATAGTGAAACCGAGTTGTAAATAATCAGGGTTGATTGTATCGGGCGAGGCTACTAGCTTGGGTATGCCATACCCCGACCGCCATATTGGATGTGATTGAAATGAACTAACCTATCGCAAGTTATCTACTCGAAATTCAAGTATCGAGACTGTGAATGTGTATAAACTAGTGGGGCATTAAGCCAGGATACACGTAATATGTAAAGTTATACGTATAAACAGTACAAACGGTCGGATTAGTGCGAGGATCTGATTCGCTACCCGACCAACCACATGTTAACGAACGCTCGGTCTCGTGGGCGTATAAGAGTGCACGAAATTAACCTTCCTTGACTCGACGAGACAGCTAATACCATCGCGATCGAATCAGATCGCAGGAGGACGTCAACAACGGAACGACTCCCTCATCTAAAGCTAAGTACTCTGCTGTTTACTTTGTTATTGGCCAATGATATTGTTATGCACAGTAGATGTACTTTAGCTAGGTCAACGATCTACGATACACCGCTATGATGCTGTTAATTAGGTGAGTGTTGGTCATGTTAATTGAACTATGTGTTCTCTACCTCTTCTCCGTGTGATCAGTTGTTCAACAACCAATACAGTCCACTTAAATTTAACCTAACATAACTATAATAAATGATCTTCTCAGATTTATTTATACTGGTCCAGAGTGCAGTGGGCTAACGAGAATATTGAAGGTACCCCCTCGGTGCGGCCAGGAGCGGGTAAAGTTCTCACATACCTTAAAGGGAATGACTGCGGTAAAATTTATACGAGTCGGTCATCTCCCTGGGAGTTTGTTTATTGCTAGTGGCGGTGTCCCAGATAGACTTCTCTCACAATTCCCCACAATAATAATAAAAGTTTTTCTTTTTTGGGCCACCCTGCCTTGGTGAGAAACGGCCGATGTGTTAATAATAATAATAATATATATACAGTGGACCCTCGCTATTCGAACACTCCAAAACTCACCCTTTTATGTAAGTTTATTATTGTAAGTGCTTTTATAAGTTTATTTTTGGGAGTCTGAAATGGACTAATCTAATTTACATCATTCCTTATGGGAATAAATTCGTTTTGTAACAGCACTTGAACAGCATTCTGGAATGAGGGTGAGTTTTGGAGTGTTCAATAGTGAAAATCCACTTATATATATATATATATATATATATGCTAGGAATTCAAGAGCAGGCGAAATATTCACAAACACTGATCTCTGAGCGACGGAGACTCAACCTACGAACCTCATGCACAAGGTACGCAGTGCTTTACCGACCGTACCACACTGGTCCAATACCTTGGCATCCAGCTTTCGCTAGAAGTTATTCCAAGGCAGCCAGCTTTCAGGCAGGAAGGCTTACAGCTTTTCATCTCATCCCTGCATGCATCGACACAACTAGAGATTTTTACAATGCTAGGAATTCGCAAGAGCAGGCGAAATATTCACAAACACTGATCTCTGCGGGAGCTGAACCTCGAACCTCATGACAAGGTACGCAGTGCTTTACCTTGTCATGAGGTTCGAATTCCAGTCCTCAAGATCAGTGTTTGTGAATATATATATATATATATATATATATATATATATATATATATAATATAATAATAATAATTTTTATTTCATCGCAATTTTACATAGAGATTTACATAGAAGTGCAAGGAGAGCCACTGACATGCCAGGGCATAACGGGCAGCTTAATCTAAAAACTTATGGACTATGTACATAATATGATGATATTTCATTTGGCTAGTTATAATATGGTGACACTACATTGCAGCAAGTGTTTAGTAGGATGGTAGTTAATAGTTAGTTTTTTTAGTTTGATATCTTTATTATGCACCCCATACCCATCCTGTGGGCGGTAGTCAAAAGATTACAGAGGTACATAATGGGTCCAGGGACTGGACCTCAAAGTTTGATAGCTGAGCAAGTTACAAAGGTAATGAACTCAGATGGTCACAACAATCATGACAAGTTACAAAGGTATTTGCAGATTACAGAGGTATATATAGGGTCCAGAGACTGGGCCCCAAAGTTTTGATAGCTGAACAAGGTACAATGGTAATTAATTCACTAGTTACAAGGTAATGAATCATGTAAGTAAATTTACTTACGTCTGTACATGGTTGCACTCATGAACAAATTATAAAGCAATGAGCAATCTATTAGTCTACACCCAGCCACAACTGTAATGAGTTATTGGTGCAAATTTTAATTGTTGGGTCACACACACACACACACACATACACATACACACATGTACATACACACAAACACACACGTGTCAATGCTTTTGTGGAGAATTGTGAGAGATAAGTCTATCTGGGACACCACCACTAGCAATAAACAAACTCCCAGGGAGATGACCGACTCGTATAATTTTACCGCAGTCATTCCCTTTAAGGTATGTGAGAACTTTACCCGCTCCTGGCCGCACCCAAGGGGTACCTTCAATATTCTCGTTAACCCACTGCACTCTGGACCAGTATAAATAAATCTGAGTAGATAGATTAAAAATTATGTTATGTTAAATTTAAGTGGACTGTATAGGTTATTAAACAACTGATCAAACAGGAGAGAGGTAGAGAACACACAGTTAAGTTAACATGACCATCACTCACCTAATTAACAGCATCATAGCGGTGCATAGTAGATCGTTGACCTAGCTAAAGTACATCTACTGTGCGTAACAATATCATTGGCCAACAATAAAGACGACAGTATGGTACTTAGCTTTAGATGAGGGAGTCGTTCCGTTGTTGACGTCCTCCTGCGATCTGATTCGATCGCGATGGTATAGTTGTCCCGTCGAGTCAAGGGAGGTTAATTTCCGTGAACTCTTATACGCCCACGAGACCGGGCGTTAGATTAACATGTGGTTGGTCGGGGTAGCGATTCAGACCTCTCACTAATCCGACCTTTTGTACTGTTTATACGTATAACTTTACATATTACGTATATCCTGGCTTAATGCCCCACTAGTTTATACACATTCACAGTCTCGATACTTGGATTTCGAGTAGATAACTTGCGATATGTTCGTTCATTTCATCCGCATTCAATATGGCGGTCGGGTATGGCGTACCCAGCTGCTTCGCCGGTACAATCACTCCCCATTTATTTACAACTCTGTTTCACTATATTCACCATTTCACAATATTCATCGAATATATTTCAGTCTCTTCTAGACGAAAGCTCCCCAGCATCAGGGGTTACGACTTTATCCTGCCGTATGGTCACTTCACTCAGTTCAAATAGGCCTATGACCGCATCACTCGCCGCGGCACACCTTATTTCACAATTATTGTCCTATTACTGGACCTCCTGGACCGATTGTCCCACTTTATATTCACCACGTCACTGGATATTCCTCCACATTACGAAAGGAGGTAATTAAATCCGATTTGGCGGGCGTAATCTCCAAATTCGGCAGGCCATACTATCGCCTCCAATCCCGGGTGTAGGCTCTGTTTCCACTCTGACCATTCCCTGCTACCCAGCTTCCTCTGCCCACTTAACGAGGCATCTCCGCATGGTGTTAATTCGTTGGTTCTTTTCAGTTAATGTTAAGCCAACAGCAACACATTAATGATATCTATTCATATTGGAAAGTTTATCAATTACAACTTTCGGAAAATACCAATATTTTCCACA
>WNWK01015502.1:0-47661 GCA_009830355.1 Cherax destructor | reverse complement strand
AGTGTTGAGGTGGTCACTACGCTGTAAGACACAGTGTTGAGGTGGTCACTCCGCTGTAAGACACAGTGTTGAGGTGGCCCCCGCAAACACAGTGTTGATGGTCACTACGCTGTAAGAAAAGTGTTGAGGTGGTCACTCCCTGAAAACCTGTTGAGGTGGTCACTACGCTGTAAGACACAGTGTTGAGTGGTCACATCGCTGTAAGACACAGTGTTGAGGTGGTCACTCGCTGTAAGACACAGTGTTGAGGTGGTCACTACGCTGTAAGACACAGTGTTGAGGTGGTCACTACGCTGTAAGACACAGTGTTGAGGTGGTCACTCGCTGTAAGACACAGTGTTGAGGTGGTCACTGCTGTAAGACACAGTGTTGAGGTGGTCACTCGCTGTAAGACACAGTGTTGAGGTGGTCACTCGCTGTAAGACACAGTGTTGAGGTGGTCACTCGCTGTAAGACACAGTGTTGAGGTGGTCACTACGCTGTAAGACACAGTGTTGAGGTGGTCACCGCTGTAAGACACAGTGTTGAGGTGGTCACTCCGCTGTAAGACACAGTGTTGAGGTGGTCACTCGCTGTAAGACACAGTGTTGAGGTGGTCACTCGCTGAGACACAGTGTTGAGGTGTCACTAACTGTTAGGCCCACAGTGTTGAGGTGGTCACCCGCTGTAAGACCAGTGTTGAGGTGGTCACTGCTGTAAGAACAGTGTTGAGGTGGTCACTACGCTGTAAGACACAGTTGGTTACGAAGACAGTGAGTGGTCACCGCTGTAAGACACAGTGTTGAGGTGGTCACAGCTGTAAGACACAGTGTTGAGGTGGTCACCGCTGTAAGACCAGTGTTGAGGTGGTCACTCGCTGTAAGACAGTGTTGAGGTGGTCACTAGCTGTAGACACAGTGTTGAGGTGGTCACTACGCTGTAAGACACAGTGTTGAGGTGGTCACTACGCTGTAAGACACAGTGTTGAGGTGGTCACCGCGAAGACAGTGTGAGTGGTCACTCACGTGTAGACACAGTGTGAGGTGGTCACTACGCTGAAGACACAGTGTTGAGGTGGTCACTCGCTGTAAGACAGTGTTGAGGTGGTCACTCCGCTGTAAGACAGTGTTGAGGTGGTCACCCGCTGTAAGAACAGTGTTGAGGTGGTCACCGCTGTAAGACACAGTGTTGAGGTGGTCACTACGCTGTAAGAACAGTGTTGAGGTGGTCACCGCTGTAAGACACAGTGTTGAGGTGGTCACTACGCTTAGACACAGTGTTGAGGTGGTCACCCGCTGTAAGACACGTGTTGGGTGTCACGTAAGACAGTGTTAGGTCACCGAAGACACAGTGTTGAGGCACCAAGACAGGTTGAGGTCACCACACAGTAGTACCTGTAAGACAGGTTGAGGGGTCACGGACAATGTTGAGGTGGTACCAAGACAGAGGGTCACCGCAGGTGAGGCACGCAAGACAGGTGAGGTGGTCCCAGACAGGTGAGGTCACCAGACATGAGGTCACTAGCAGTGAGGGCACTGCAGCACAGGTTAGGTGCACCAAGACAGTTGAGGTGGCATAAGACATGTTAGGTGGTTCGGAAGGAGGTACCAAGACAAGTTGAGGTGCCTGTAAGACAGGTGAGGTCCCGTAACAGTTGAGGTGTCACTGAACAGGTTAGTGGCTCGCTGAAGAACAGGAGTCAACAAGAACAGGTTGAGGTGTCACCAAAGTGAGGTCACACGCTGTAAAAGTGAGGGGTCACCCTGTAAACAGTGTTGAGGTGGCACGCTAAGACAGTGTTGAGGTGCACACGTAGCACAGTGTAGGTGTATCAAGACACAGGTTGAGGTGCACCGCAAGACATGTTGAGGTGTCACACTGTAAGACACAGGTTGAGGTGGTCACCGCTGAAGACACAGGTTGAGGTGGTCACCCAAGACAGGTTGAGGTGGTCACTCGCTGTAAGACACAGTGGAGGTGGTCACCTGTAAGACACAGTGTGAGGTGGTCACCCCTGAAGACACAGTGTTGAGGTGGTCACTAGCTAAGAACAGTGTTGAGGGTACTACGCTGTAAGACACAGTGTTGAGGTGGTCACTACGCTGTAAGACACAGTGTTGGGTGGTCACCGAAGACACGTGTTGAGGTGGTCACACGCTGTAGAACAGGTGGGTCACTGCTGTAAGACACAGTGTTGAGGTGGTCACCTGAAGACACAGTGTTGAGTGGTCACGCTGTAAGACACAGTGTTGAGGTGGTCACTACCAAGACACAGTGTTGAGGTGGTCACTCGCTGTAAGACACAGTGTTGAGGTGGTCACCCGCTGTAAGACAAGTGTTGAGGTGGTCACTCGCTGTAAGACACGTGTTGAGGTGGTCACTCGCTGTAAGACACAGGTTGAGGGGTCACCGCTGTAAGACACAGTGTTGAGGTGGTCACTCGCTAAGACAGTGTTGAGGTGGTCACCGCTGTAAGACAAGTGTTGAGGTGGTCACCGCTGTAAGACACAGTGTTGAGGTGGTCACTCGCTGTAAGACACAGTGTTGAGGTGGTCACTGCTGTAAGACACAGTGTTGAGGTCCGCTGTAAGACACAGTGTTGAGGTGGTCATGCTGTAGAGACACAGTGTTGAGGTGGTCACCCGCTGAAGACACAGTTGTGGTACGGTAACACGTGTAAGTCACAGTGTTGAGGTGTACCCGCTGTAAGACACAGTGTTGAGGTGGTCACGCTGTAAGACAGTGTTGAGGTGGTCACTACGCTGTAAGACAAGTGTTGAGGTGGTCACTACGCTAGACACAGTGTTGAGGTGGTCACCCGCGCTGTAAGACAGTGTTGAGGTGGTCACTGTAAGACACAGTGTTGAGGTGTCACGCTGTAAGACAAGTGTTGAGGTGGTCACCGCTGTAAGACAATGTTGAGGTGGTCACGCTGTAAGACACAGTGTGGGGGTCACACGCAAGACAGTGTTGAGGTGGTCACCCGGAAGAGTGTTGAGGTGGTCACTCGCTGTAAGCAGTTGTGAGGTGGTCAACGTGTAAGACAAGTGTTGAGGTGGCTCCACGTAAGACACATGTTGGGGTGGTCACCCGCTGTAAGACGGTGAGGTAAGTCCAGTGTAGGGCACTGTGTAAGACAGGTAGAGTGACACGTTGAGGTGTAGGTGTAAGAAACAGTGTTGAGGTGGTCACTACGCTAAGACAAGTTTTGAGGTGGTCACTACGCCAAGACACAGTGTTGAGGTGGTCACAGTAAGACCGTAGTGTAGTACAGTTGTGGTACCGTGCAATGTTGAGTGGTCCCGCGTAAGACATGTGGTGGTCACTCCTGTAAGACAGTGTTGAGGTGGTCACTCGCTGTAAGACACAGTGTTGAGGTGTCACTCGCTAAGACACGTGTTGAGGTGGTCACTCGCTGTAAGACACAGTGTTGAGGTGGTCACTACGCTGTAAGACAGTGTTGAGGTGGTCACTACGCTGTAAGACACAGTGTTGAGGTGTCACATGCGTAAGACACGTGTTGAGGTGGTCACTGCGTTAAGACAAGTGTTGAGGTGGTCACTCGCTGTAAGACAGGTTGAGGTGGTCCCTGAGACAGTGTTGAGGTGGCACACGCTGTAAGACAGTGTTGAGGTGGTCACCGTAAGACACAGTGTTGAGGTGGTCACCGCTGTAGACAGTTTGAGTGGTCACGCTAAGACAGTGTTGAGGTGTCCCCCTAGCACGTGTGAGGTGGTCACTCGCTGTAAGACAGGTTGAGGTGGTCACCGCAAGCACAGTGTTGAGGTGGTCACACGTAAGACAGGTTGAGGTGGTCACCCGCTGTAAGAACAGTGTTGAGGTGGTCACCGCTGTAAGACAGTGTTGAGGTGGTCATCGCTGTAAGAACAGTGTTGAGGTGGTCACTACGAAACAGGTTAGGGTACCAAGACAGTGTTGAGGTGGTCACTCGCTGAGACAGTGTTGAGGTGGTCACCGCTGTAAGCAGTGTTGAGGTGGTCACCTTAAGCATGTTGAGGTGGTCCTGCTGTAAGACATGTTGAGGGGTCACGTAAGAACAGTGTTGAGGTGGTCACCCGCTAAGCACAGTGTTGAGGTGGTCACCCGCTGTAACACAGTGTTGAGGTGGTCACGCTGAGACAGGTTGAGGTGGTCACGCTGTAAGACACAGTGTTAGGTGGTCACCTTAAACAGTGTTGAGGTGGTCACCTGAAGACACAGTGTTGAGGTGGTCACCCGCTGAAGAACAGTGTTGAGGTGGTCACTCCGTAAGACAGTGTTAGGTGGTACACTGTAGACAAGTGTTAGGTGGTCCTGTAGACAGGTTGAGGTGTCACCGCTGAAGACACAGTGTTGAGGTGGTCACTAGCTGAAGACAGTGTTGAGGTGTCACCGCTGTAGACAGTGTTGAGTGGTCACTACGCTGTAAGACAAGGTTGAGGTGGTCACACGCAGACACAGTGTTGAGTGGTCACTCGCTGTAAGAACAGTGTTGAGGTGGTCACTCGCTGTAAGACAAGTGTTGAGGTGTCACTGGCTGAAGACACAGTGTGAGGGGTCACTACGCTGTAAGACACGTGTTGAGGTGGTCACTACGCTGTAAGACACAGTGTTGAGGTGGTCACCTAGCGTTAGGGAACAAGTGTTGAGGTGGTCACAGCTAAGACACAGTGTTGAGGTGGTCACCCGCTGTAAGACACAGTGTTGAGGTGGTCACTACGTGTAAGACACAGTGTTGGTGGTCACTACGCTGTAAGACACAGTGTTGAGGTGGTCACTACGCTGTAAGACACAGTGTTGTGTTGAGGTGGTCACTACGCTGTAAGACACAGTGTTGAGGTGGTCACTACGCTGTAAGACACAGTGTTGAGGTGGTCACTCGTACAGCTGAAGACCACAAGTGTTGAGGTGGTCACTACGCTGTAAGACACAGTGTTGAGGTGGTCACTACGCTGTAAGACACAGTGTTGAGGTGGTCACTCACACTGTAAGACACAGTGTTGAGGTGGTCACTCGCTGTAAGACACAGTGTTGAGGTGGTCACCACGCTGAAGACACGTGTTGAGGTGGTCACTCGCTGTAAGACACAGTGTTGAGGTGGTCACTACGCTGTAAGACACAGTGTTGAGGTGGTCACTCGCTGTAAGACACAGTGTTGAGGTGGTCACTCCTGTAACGACAGTGTTGGGTGGTCACTCGTAAGACACAGTGTTGAGGTGGTCACTACGCTGAAGACACAGTGTTGAGGTGGTCACTACGCTGTAAGACACAGTGTTGAGGTGGTCACCGCTGTAAGACACAGTGTTGAGGTGGTCACTCGCTGTAAGACACAGTGTTGAGGTGGTCACTCGCTGTAAGACACAGTGTTGAGGTGGTCACTACGCTGTAAGAACAGTGTTGAGGTGGTCACTCCGCTGTAAGACACAGTGTTGAGGTGGTCACTACGCTGTAAGACACAGTGTTGAGGTGGTCACTCGCTGTAAGACACAGTGTTGAGGTGGTCACTACGCTGTAAGACACAGTGTTGAGGTGGTCACTCGCTGTAAGACACAGTGTTGAGGTGGTCACTACGCTGTAAGACACAGTGTTGAGGTGGTCACTCGCTGTAAGACACAGTGTTGAGGTGGTCACTCGCTGTAAGACACAGTGTTGAGGTGGTCACTCGCTGTAAGACACAGTGTTGAGGTGGTCACTCGCTGTAAGACACAGTGTTGAGGTGGTCACTACGCTGTAAGACACAGTGTTGAGGTGGTCACTCGCTGTAAGACACAGTGTTGAGGTGGTCACTCCGCTGTAAGACACAGTGTTGAGGTGGTCACTGCTGTAAGACACAGTGTTGGAGGTGGTCACTACGCTGTAAGACACAGTGTTGAGGTGGTCACTCGCTGTAAGACACAGTGTTGAGGTGGTCACACGCTGTAAGACACAGTGTTGAGGTGGTCACTTAAGCACGTGTTAGGACACGTGACACAGTGTGAGGTGGTCACTCCAGCATTGGGGGACATAGACACAGTGTTGAGGTGGTCACTACGCTGTAAGACACAGTGTTGAGGTGGTCACTCCGCTGTAAGACACAGTGTTAAGGTGGGCACTCCGCTGTAAGACACAGTGTTGAGGTGGTCACTACGCTGTAAGACACAGTGTTGAGGTGGTCACTACGCTGTAAGACACAGTGTTGAGGTGGTCACTACGCTGTAAGACACAGTGTTGAGGTGGTCACTCCGCTGTAAGACACAGTGTTGAGGTGGTCACTCCGCTGTAAGACACAGTGTTGAGGTGGTCACTACGCTGTAAGACACAGTGTTGAGGTGGTCACTCCGCTGTAAGACACAGTGTTGAGGTGGTCACTACGCTGTAAGACAGTGTTGAGGTGGTCACTACGCTGTAAGACACAGTGTTGAGGTGGTCACTCCGCTGTAAGACACAGTGTTGAGGTGGTCACTACGCTGTAAGACACAGTGTTGAGGTGGTCACTACGCTGTAAGACACAGTGTTGAGGTGGTCACTACGCTGTAAGACACAGTGTTGAGGGGGTCACTCCGCTGTAAGACACAGTGTTGAGGTGGTCACTACGCTGTAAGACACAGTGTTGAGGTGGTCACTACGCTGTAAGACACAGTGTTGAGGTGGTCACTCCGCTGTAAGACACAGTGTTGAGGTGGTCACTACGCTGTAAGACATAATGTTGAGGTGGTCACTCCGCTGTAAGACACAGTGTTGAGGTGGTCACTCCGCTGTAAGACAGTGTTGAGGTGGTCACTCCGCTGTAAGACACAGTGTTGAGGTGGTCACTCCGCTGTAAGACACAGTGTTGAGGTGGTCACTACGCTGTAAGACACAGTGTTGAGGTGGTCACTACGCTGTAAGACAGTGTTGAGGTGGTCACTACGCTGTAAGACACAGTGTTGAGGTGGTCACTACGCTGTAAGACACAGTGTTGAGGTGGTCACTACGCTGTAAGACACAGTGTTGAGGTGGTCACTACGCTGTAAGACACAGTGTTGAGGTGGTCACTCCGCTGTAAGACACAGTGTTGAGGTGGTCACTCCGCTGTAAGACACAGTGTTGAGGTGGTCACTACGCTGTAAGACACAGTGTTGAGGTGGTCACTCCGCTGTAAGACACAGTGTTTAGGTGGTCACTACGCTGTAAGACACAGTGTTGAGGTGGTCACTACGCTGTAAGACACAGTGTTGAGGTGGTCACTCCGCTGTAAGACAACACAGCAGTGAGGGGACAACACAGCAGTGAGGGGACAACACAGCAGGGAGGGGACAACACAGCAGGGAGGGGACAACACAGCAGGGAGGGGACAACACAGCATGCTGAAGATGATGATGAATCAAGGGGCTGGAGAGGAAGAAAGAGGTAAGCGCTTTTTTCTTAAACTGCAATTATTATTATTATTAACAACTAAACATTTTTTTTTTTTAAGGATATGCCCTGTAAAGAACCCACTAAACGAGAGCATAATAGTAACTTTTAAGAACTGAGTTATAATTAGACTAGTGTCCCACTAAAACAAAGAATAAAAGAAATAATTAACTTTTGGGATTTTTTTTTTATATTCCACAGAAGCGAGGCCTTCCAGGATTTATTGATGGAGGCAGAACCAAGCAGATGGTGGCCACCACCTGTTGTCGCAGCTGACACTTCATCAGGTAGTCCTCCCTCCACCTCTAGTACTGTTTTCCCATGTCCTGAAACCTCCTCTCGCACTTCAGGTAAAATTTATAGTTCAGACGAGGAGGATAGCGACACAGAGGCATTGGATGGCATTTCAGAGGAACCTCATATAATAGATCAAACAAACTGCTTCAATGAACATTATACTTGAATAAAGTATTCAATCCCCAACTCGCATGAACACGATCCCATACTTTTTCTTCAGGCCTTCGCAGCAACATTTATACAGCACATATTGCACTTTATCACTATTCTAGCAGGACGAGCATTTTATGAAAATGCTCTTATGATTTATGCTGAACTTAGGCTTATATTACGTAGACAATCACTGCTGGGGGAAGATGAGAGCCGCGATCATTACATAACTTTCCCAAGCTGTTTAGTTACGCCAGATGAAATATCTCAACTATTACAGTCATGGGGAGACTACCTTAGTGGACGATTAGAAACTGAAATTTCATCTGGCGAAGGATCAGGCTTCATACTGGACTATATAAGTGGCTTTCATATTGTAATATGCAAGAGTGGGCTGCGTGGATACCTAGGAAGCTATATAGAATATCCAGCATTTTTACGAGGAAAATATCACATATTTAACAATAAAGGACTTAAAAACAGCTGCTTTATTCAGTGCCTGGCCGCCTTTTTCTGTCATAGACTCGGTTGGGCTGGAAAAAAATCAGACGAAGTTTATCTAGAGCCAATTCCCTTCAGAAATATGTCAATTACTGGCGGGTGTCCCTCCCCGTCATTACTGGTGGGTGTCCCTCCCCGTCATTACTGGTGGGTGTCCCTCCCCGTCATTACTGGTGGGTGTCCCTCCCCGTCATTACTGGCGGGTGTCCCTCCCCGTCATTACTGGTGAGTGTCCCTCCCCGTCATTACTGGTGGGTGTCCCTCCCCGTCATTACTGGCGGGTGTCCCTCCCCGTCATTACTGGTGGGTGTCCCTCCCCGTCATTACTGGCGGGTGTCCCTCCCCGTCATTACTGGTGGGTGTCCCTCCCCGTCATTACTGGTGGGTGTCCCTCCCCGTCATTACTGGCGGGTGTCCCTCCCCGTCATTACTGGTGGGTGTCCCTCCCCGTCATTACTGGCGGGTGTCCCTCCCCGTCATTACTGGCGGGTGTCCCTCCCCGTCATTACTGGCGGGTGTCCCTCCCCGTCATTACTGGTGGGTGTCCCTCCCCGTCATTACTGGTGGGTGTCCCTCCCCGGATTTCTGGTTTGGGAAAAAACAGCTTGTCAAACCCTAGGGGACTATCTCCTAGTATATCTCAGTTGCGATGTTGGTCTTTTGGCTGACATATTCACCTTGCATAGGAGATTATTATACAACATCTATAATTTAGATGTAGTACATTATGTTTCTCTCCCCGGCTTTGCCTATGATGCTTTCTTAAAAACCAGCGGAGTGGAATTAAAATTAATTACTGATCAGGAACTGTATAATATTATTCAGGATAATATAAGAGGTGGTTTCACCACTGCTGATAACCAGTTTATTAACCCCAATTTTGATGAGAAAAACTCAGTAAGTAAATATTTGCTATACTGGGATTTTAATTCTCTATATGGCTCTTGCATGACTGAACCGCTGCCCTATGCAGCAGAAATGGAGTTTTCTTGCAAATGGAGGTCTTCTCCGGAAAATTCCTCAAGACTCTATAAAAGGCTACTGGTTTCTTATAGATACGCGAGGAATACCCCCAGAATTGGCACGCTACACTGATGACTTGCCTCTATGTCTCTATCACAGAGAAATAACAATAGAAGACCTATCTGAACACAGTAAACAGCTGTTGGCGGACAGTAATCAAACTCTACCTCGTAAAAATGTTAAATTAGTGGGAGACCATCTCCCAAAAAAGAATTACCTGATATCACTGCCTTTATTGCAATTGTTTTTGGAGATAGGTCTGCAAATTGAGAAAATTCATAGCATATATGAATTCTCTCAAGGAAAATACCTGTCAGGATTCGTGGAAACAAACGTCAAACAGCGTAATAGTTCCTCTAGTAAAGACTGTCAACGATTATTCAAATTGTTGACTAATTCGGTGTTCGGCAAGACTCTGTTCAACCCATCGAAATATGGCAATAAAACAAAGCTGATAACATCAGCGAGATCCTTTTTGAAGGAGGTGAGTGATCCTCTGTTTACGAAAGCTATAAAGCTTTCAGAAAACAAAATATTGGCAAGATTGGGGACACCCTGCATAAAACTCACTTGCCTTAATTATATAGGCTTTCACATCTTAGAACTCGCCAAATTTAAGCTGTACCATTTTTGGTATATGATTCTTAAAAAAAACATATGACACAGTGACACAGACAGTTTTGTAATTTATCTTGAACAAATAAAAAATATTAATGTTGAAATCGGGAAGGATCCACTGAGGAAATGGATAGACACATCTAACTTCCCCACAGACCATCCTCTCTACGATGAGTCAAGGAAAGGTTCTCTAGGTTTGCTTAAAAGCGAGGTGGGCGACCGCCTTATTTCAGAAATAGTCTGCATTAAGCCCAAAATGTATAGCATATTGATGGCTGATAATGATAACACTATCGCTGCGAAGGGTATACCCCAGTCTGAGCAACAATTATTAACTCATAATAACTTTAAAAAAGTTCTCGAGGATGGATCTATACATACTTTCCAATATAGTCAGATTAGAAATATGAGAGGCAAAATGAATACTATCACTGCTAGAAAACCAGGTCTTAGCTCATTCGATGACAAGCGATACTATATAGATGCCTATCACTCTGTATCTGACCCTTGTTACGGGGGTCAGTTGTTTTTATGTGTTATTGTGCAACAACTGTTTTATAGGCAGAAAGTTTAAGGTTTTATGTTATTTCATGCCTATGTAATGCGTTTTGTGGTAGGGAAGAAGTAGGATATGTAACCAACGGTTTAATTTTACGGTGTTTTTGAGACAGTGTATGTACAGTTTCATTGACAGTGTGTTATGTTATTGTATAGAAAAAAATTAGCTAGGATGGTAGTAGGATGGACATTTTTTGTTTATGTGCTTTTGGCACGGGTTCTTATTATAGGATATATTGACAGATGTGTTTATTCCTGTTCTGTTTGCTTGTTTTTGTTTATATGGGCCTGATTTATTTTTGGGCATTTATTGGATTGTTATGTATATATGTGTTTTAAAAAAAAAAAAAAAAAAAAAAAAATATCTTATGGTCATCCAGATGCTGGGGAAACAAAGCTTAAATTAGTTAATGATAGCGCAGGGAAGGTGGAGTTGGTTATTAACAGTACTGAGGAGGAGGAGGAGTCCAGCAATGACAGTGTGGAAGAGGAAGTCCAGGAGGGAGATGAATGTGATCTTTGGGTCAGAGATTTTTTTCCCAGAGACAAGCAACGGTGCAAGAGATACAAATCATCATCCTCTATCATGGCTGCTGGTGGTTTAATACTTCTAGAAGCAGACCACTCTAAAGAAGAAGAAGAAAAAGAAGAAGAGGAGTAATGTAATGTTAATTAATAAATATATTTTGTAGACCTTGTCTTTTGTTTTCACCTTTGAACATTTTTTTTTATGCTTCTCACGGTGGGCGGAACCTTTCACTACCAGACTGGCAGGTGTGATCCCAGCTGTCACACAGGTGTGATCCCAGCTGTCACACAGGTGTGATCCCAGCTGTCACACAGGTGTGATCCCAGCTGTCACACAGGTGTGATCCCAGCTGGCACACAGGTGTGATCCCAGCTGTCACACAGGTGTGATCCCAGCTGTCACACAGGCGCAAGGGACTCACTGACCACCCTCCTGTATACTGATTTTTTTCTTTATAAAATACATAATGCTGGAGAAATATATATAAATTTTATACAAAAAACACTTGTAGTCTAGACAGGAGCTGCCGAAATGAGAAATCACAGCCATCATGTTACACACCCACGTACGCACACACACACACACACACACACACACACACATACACACACAAACACACACACACACACACACACAGGAGCTGAGTCTCGACCCCTGCAACCACAATTAGGTGAGTACACACATACACACATATACACACACGTGGATGGGGCCTCCCTGCCTTGGTCTGACCTTTGCCTGACCTCCAGACAACACATGGACAGGTGTGAGCCCATACTCCCTCAAACTAGGCCTCCCTTCCCACGATAATTATACCATGACGCTCCCTCTCGTGTAGCAACAAAAAAAACCTATTAACAAAAACACTTGTAGCCTAGACACTCATGGGCGAATGGATCCCCCCCCCCTTTCAGAGCAATGACCTCCCATATAACATAACGCAATCGAAGGACCCACGTGCGGCACAACAAAGAAAAATCAATTAAATTAACACTTGTGACTTACGTGACCGCACTGGTCACCACCTTCTCTCTCTCTCTTACGAGCGATGACCTCCCATAACATGGCGCAATAGACACACATGTTCCATGTACGCTAATTCACTTTTATGACTCTTCCCCTACCTCCACGTGCGGCACAACAAAGAAAAAACAATTAAATTACCACTTTTAACACTTGTGCTTTGCGTGAGCGACACTGGTCACCCTTCCACAGGTGTGAGATAATTGGCATAATTGCGCGATTATCATCAGGTACCACAACCGTCGACTCTACAATACTGCCACCTCAGACTTTACTATGTTTACTATTACTTTTTGTGTTCTATTTGTTAGGAACTTATAGATCCATCTACCAACTTTTCCTGTTATTCCTTTGTTAGGCATTTTGTGTGTCTTACACCATGGTCATACTTGTCGAAGGATTTCGCAAAGTCTGTGTATACTACATCTGCATTTTGTTTATTTTCTAAAGCATCCAGGATCTTGTCATACTGGTCCGGTAGCTGGGACAGACAGGAGGGACCTGCTCTAAATCCGTGTTTCCCTGGGTTTTGTAATTGATGGGTATCTAGGTAGTGAGCGATCTTGCTTCCTAGAACCCTCTCAAAGATTTTTATATGGGATATTAGCACTATCGGTCAGTAGTTCTTTGCAATTGCTTTACTGCCACTTTTGTGGAGTGGGGCTATGTCTGTTGTTTTTAGTGACTGTGGGATGACTCCCGTGTCCATGCTCCCTCTCCATAGAATGCTGAAGGCACGTGACAGGGGCTTCTAGCAGTTATTGATGAACACGGAGTTCCACGAGTCTGGGCCTAGGGCAGAGTGCATGGACATGTCATTAATTGCCTTTTCGAAGTCTTGTGGTGTTAGGATAATATCAGAGATTTTTGAAGTGACCAAATTTTGAGTCTTGGTCATAAAAAATCATTTAGATTGTCGACCCTGAGTCTGGTTAACGGCTCACTGAACACTGATTCATTTTGGGACTCATTTCTTTGCTGTTATCTGTGTGGGTCCCATCTCGTTTAAGAAGGGGTCCAATACTGGATGTTGTTTTCGCCTTAGATTTGGCATAAGAGAAAAAGTATTTTGGGTTTCTTTCAATTTCAATTTGATGGCTTTAAGTTCTTTCTGAGATTCTTGTCTGCTATAAGATTCCTTAAGCTTAAGTTCCATATTTGCTATTTCTCTTACCAGTGCCTCAATTCGTATTTCAGATATACTGGCCTCTCTCAGCAGCTCTGTGATTCTTCGTCATCGCCTGTATAGGGAGTGTCTCTCTCTTTTTAGTTTACATCTTTTCTTAATGGAATATGCCTTGAGCAGACCTCAGGTGCCACATAGTTATTTTTTTCTAGGCAAAGGTTCGGATCCGTGTTGATTAGGATGTCTTCCCAGCTTGTTTCATTTAGGACATGGTTGACATGTTCCCAGTGTATGTTTTTATTATTGAAGTTGAATTTTGTGATGGCACCTTCATAATTCATCACAATTTGCTGGTCAAGAGTGGGTATACATGTTTGTACATCTCTTATGTTGTGATCTGAGTGTATTGTCTTTGATACGGTTATATTACGTATCAGATCGTCGTTGCTTGTGAAGATGAGGTCCAGTGTATTTTCTAGTCTTGTAGGGTTTAAGGTGAATTTGGTGCAGTGATTTAATAGCTCGTGTGTGTGAGATTTCATCTGAGCTGCCTCCTGGGGTGACTAGATTATCTTCCCCTGAACAGTATAGATAAGGGTAATGAGGTTTTTGTGGCGTTTATGGATTTGGAAAAGACGTAAGATAGGGTGGTTAGGGGGACAATGTGGCAGGTGTTGCAAATGCATGGAATAGGAAGTACTAGGTCACCGAAAGCACTGAAAAGTTTTTATGAGGATAGTGAGGCTCAGGTTAGAGTATGTAGGAGAGAGGGAGATTATTTCAGAGTAAAAGTAGATCTTAGACAGGGATGTGTGATGTCTCCATGGTTGTTCAATATATTTATAGATGGGGTTGTAAGAGAAATTAATAAGGTGTGGGACTAAACGATAAAGAATCTAACACAAAGGGCTTTTTGCTGATGACACTGTGCTTTTTGAAGATCCGGAAGAGAAGTTGTACAGGCTAGTGAGTGAGTTTGGTAGGGTATGTATAAGAAGGAGATTAAAAGTGAACATAGGAAAGAGTATGGTGATGAGGATGACAAAAATATTGCGTAGTGAATGATTGGTTATCAGACTGGAGGGAGGGAGTGTGGAGGAAGTGAATGTATTCATATGTTTGGGAGTGGACTTATCAGCAGATGGATCTATGAAGGATGAGGTGAATCATAGAATTGATGAGGGGAAAAAGTGTGGTGCACTGATGAATCTGTGGAGACAAAGAACATTATCCATGGATGCAAAGAGGGGAATGTATGAGAGTATAGTTATACCAACACTCTTGTATGGGTGTGAGACATGGGTGGTGAATGTTGTAACAATGAGAAGGCTGGAGGCAGTGGAGAAGTAATGTCTGAGGGCAATGTGTGGTGTGAATATAATGCAGAGAATCCATAGTCTGGAAATTAGGAGGAGGAGGTGTGCGGTTACTAAAAGTTTTATCCAGATGACTGAGGAGGGGTTATTGAGGTGGTGCGGACATTTAGAGAGGGTGGAACGAAATAGAATGACTTGAAAAGCTTGTAAATCTGTAGTGACAGGAAGGGGTAAAGGGGTCGGTCTAGGGAAGGTTGGAAGGATGGGGTAAAAGAGGGTTTTGTGTATGAGGGGTCTTCGACTTCCAAGAAGCATGCGTAAGCGTGGTAGATAGGAGCGAGTGGAGACAAATGTTTTTTTTTGGCTTGACGTGCTGTTGGAGTGTGAGCAAGGTAACATTTATGAAGGGATTCAGGAAACCCAGCAGGCCGGACTTGAGTCCTGGAGGTGCGATATACAGTGCCTGCACTCTGAAGGAAGGGTGTTGATGTTGCAGTTTTATAACTGTAGTGTAAACGCACTTCTGGCAAGACAGTGATGGAGTGAATGATGATGAAAGTGTTTTTTTCTTTTCCGGGTCTCCCTGCCTTGGTGGGAAACAACCGATATGTAAATAAAAAGAGTAATAATAAAAATAATAATAATAATAATAATAAAAATAATAATAATAATAAAAATAATAATAATAACAATAATAATAATAATAATAATAATAATAATAATAATAATAATAATAATAATAATAATAATAAACAATAACAATAATAATAATAATAATAATAATAATAATAATAATAATAATAATAATAATAATAATAATAATAATAATAATAATAATAATAATAATAATAATAATAATAATAATAATAATAATAATAATAATAATAATAATTATAACATGAATAATACTAACAACAATGAAAACAACAACAACACTAATTATAATAATAATTATAATAATAATAATAAAAATAAAAATAAAACAGTAATATCAATGACTATTAGTTGTGGAGGTTGGGCTCCCACGATAACATGGAATGTATGGTTTGCTACTACTTAGCTTATTGATGAATCCAAGATGTCGCAGCCTTCCCCAACACCTTCTCAGGGGATCCATCTATGGCCTCATTCTCCACAGGGCTGTATGGAAAAAATACACGTGGTTTATTATAATATATTGCCCCAAAGGAGCGTATGTCCATATTTCAGTCTTTGATTCCAGACTGAATTTACACTCACATGTTTGGACTAAAAAGTCCACGCATAACCGCCGTCAATAGGTATAATTTAATGTTCTTGACTACAAGAACTGCGCAGTCCCCTGTTTGACCAGAACATCAAATTCTTACCTTGCTCGTGTAACTTTGAGCGATGGTGTTGGCTCCACCATATACGGCGGAAATGCTGTCTTGATTGTAGAATGCCGCTGAAGAATCACCGTCTTGTTTCGATGGAGTTCACTTGCGATTGTCTCTACGTTCGTCTTTTTGCAGTAAGAAGCTGTGCACACTTCTGAATATACTGCAATGTTGATGTTATTCACTAAACGCACTGGAACAGAGTTCTTATCTTATTTCCCGACGTTAGTGGAGATTAAAAATTAAAAATAACGGACGCGAACGACTAATGTCTCTGTTGATTTACGTCGCCTCGCGCCGCATGACCCCTAGAGTCGTGTGACCTCTACGGAGCCTGTATTCAATCTCCCGCTGGTGCTGCCTTTTGCAGTCTCGTGCAGCCATGTGGTGCCACGATGTGCCTCGTGGTGCTGTGGTCAGCACAATTCTTGACACACTGTTGACAGTACATCTGGCTTGAATTAAATTGTTTTTCTCAGCCAGACGCGCCTCCTCTGGCCCTTTCCTAAGGGAGGAAAGGGTGAGGGCCCTTACCAAGGGTAGTAAGGGCGCATACCCCCCCTTTGGAGAATTTTCTCCACACTGGTGGGCAGCGAAAAATTCACTTAAAGTGAACTACTCATCACTTAACATTAATTTGATTTTCTTACTCGCCATCACTGCTGCTTGTCTTTACTGAACAGCTTCAGTCTGTGTGGTTTCTGGAGAATCACTAATTTTATTTTTGTTTTCAACACTGTAATTCTAACGGCACTAATTTATCTATTGTCCGCTTATTCACTACACCTTTGCTCAAAACATCAACTGTCCTGATGATTCCATTAGCATCAGGATATATGGTCACAATTTTTCCAAGAGGCCATTGGGACCTCGGACCATCATTGTTAATAATCACTATGTCACCAGGTCTTAAGGACTTATAATTTTCTGGAACACCAGCTCCATAGAAGTGTTCTCTCAATGAAGTGAGATAGTCTTCTCGCCAAATTTTCTCCCAGCATTCAATCACTTTATTAAGGTGTTTGAATTTACGTCTGAGTTGTTCAGGTTCGAAATAAGGAGGATCCTCTATGATTTCTTTATATTCATAGGAGGAATAGGTTCGAGCCTTCTGCCATGTAGTAAATGAGATGGACTTAACACTTCTAAATTGTCCAGATCATCGGTAACATACGTTAAAGGTCTGTTGTTGACTCTATTTTCTATTTCAGTTACGACTGTACGAAATTCTTCTAAGTCGATTCTCTGACGATGAAGAGTCTTCCTTAAACAACGTTTTACAATGCCTATCATTCTTTCGTAAAATCCGCCGTGCCATGGGGATTTAGGAGGAATGAATCTCCAACGACAATTGCGTTGATTCAGCATCTGTTGTACTTCAGGCTGCTCAGAAATCTTGTTTATATAAGCAGCACCAGCAACAAAATTCGTTGCATTGTCTGATATCATCAGTCTGGGACATGCCCTTTTGGCTGCAAACCTTCTAAATAATTTGATAAAGGTTTCAGCAGACATATCAGTGGCTACTTCTAGATGTACTGCTCTAGTTGTAGCACAAGTGAACAAACAAATGTACACCTTTATAGGAACTTTGTCAACTGTTTTAGTTAAAATTATTGGTCCCGTGTAATCTACACCTGTCACCTCAAATGGAGTGACATGACATACTCTTTCAGAAGGGTATGGAGGTGGACCTGGATACTGACATACTCTCATATCATAATGACGACAAGTAATACAGTCTCTTATTTGTTTCTTCACACTTTGTCGACCTTGAGGTATCCAGTAGGACTGACGTATATGACAAAGAGTGTCAGCTACACCACCATGTAACACGTTACTGTGGGCATTCTGAATAATCAGTCTTGTTAGCCAATGATTCTTGGGGATCAATACTGGATGTATTGTTTCCTTAGGTAGTGAAGAATTATGAATTCTTCCTCGACATCTTATAATTTTTCTGAGTCGAGATAAAGTCCTAAAGAATTAATCATATCAGGTTTCTTTGGTGATTTATCCTGAGTTTCCAGAAATTTATACTCTGTAGAGAAAACATCTTTCTGTATTAACTTTATCCAGTATTTAATGGGTTCTAGTAATTCATAATTAGGTTTTATAACTTTAATGAATTTAAAGACAAGAGCTGTAACTCTTAATAGTTTACCCAAAGATGAGTATTTAGATCCATCAATGACTATTTCTTTTGTGTCTGCAGTATTTAAACAGATTATTTCTGCTGTGTTCAAACAGACTGTTTCTTCTGGCATAATGTAAGCTTTTTGCTGTGGCCAGTTATTTTCACTAGAGAGCCAGTTAGGTCCGTGGAGCCATAATTTATTATCCACAAAGTTCTTGAGGGGGACACCACGTGACAACATGTCAGCTGGATTCTCTTGTGTAGAGACGTGGAGAAAGACAGTCTCTCTGCATCTCTCTTATTTCTGCTACTCTATTCTGTACATAGACCAACTTACTCTTATTATTTCTTAACCACTGGAGAACTGCTTCATTGTCACTCCAGATCACAGTTTTTTCAATAGTGAGATGATCAAGTACTTTGTTGAGATAGACAGCTAATTTTGTACCTACATAGAGTGCTGTCAGTTCCAATTGTGGTACTGTTCTGACCTTCAAGGGTGCAACCCTAGCCTTTGAAGTAATTAAAGTACTTCCTTCAGCGTTACTCATGTAAGCTACAGCGCCATAACCTCTGGTTGACGCATCACAGAACACATGTAATGTGTACGTGTTTCCCTCTTGACCTATTTGTCTGGGAAATTTAATTTGATGAAGTTGTTTAAACTCCTTGGATATTTCATCCCATTCTTGACTCATTTCTAGAGGCAAGTTCTCATCCCAACCTATTTTGAGCTTCCATGCTTCTTGCACAAGCATTTTACCTTTTATGGTAATTGGTGAAACGAGTCCTAGAGGATCAAAACATTGTGATACCTCTTACAGTAAACTACGTTTAGTGAGTGTACTGCTTGATTTATTGGTTATCTTTTTGAGACTCAAAGTGTCTTTCTGTGTGTTCCAATTAAGTCCAAGCATGTTGTTGCATTCAGGAATTTCAGCTTCAGGGAAATCTTCTTTGATAAGTTCCCTTAATTGATTTGAATTAGTATTCCACATCCTTAGAGGCATATTTGCTTCTTCCATCTCCTTGTTAGCTTCTCTATATAAGGATTTCAAATCCTCCTCTTTATTCACTGTACCTTGAAGATTGTCCACATAGAAACTTTTCTTTAAGATTTCTTTGAAGGGACTTTCAGATTTCTTCAAATGTGTATTAAGAGTAGCTTCTAGTAAGAATGGAGAGGATGTTGCAACAAATAATACTGACTTGAAACGATAAGTTTTCACAGGACTTTGAGGATCATGTGGATTTTCTGGCCACAAGAATCGAGTATAATCTCTATCTATTTCTTGTAGTCCTACTCTTAAGAAAGCTTTGGAAATATCAGCCGTGTAGGCATATGGATTTGTGCGAAATTTCATAAGCACGTCTCCAAGCTTCTCAGTTAGTGAGGGTCCGGTCATCAGACAGTCATTAAGGCTTGCTACATCTTTATTTGCACGTGCGCTGCAATTGTATACAACACGTAGTGGAGTGGTTTCAGAATTTTTCCTGACTCCGTGGTGCGGTAGATAATGAGCATCTTTCTTCAACTTATCTTCGACTATTTCCTCAATGAATTTATTGTCTAACTGTTCTTGTATGATATTATCATAGACAGTCAGCAGCTCTGGATTCTTCCTGAGCTCATGTATTTGTGCTTTCATTTGTCCGAAAGCCATGCGATAATTGCTAGGTAGATGTGGTGGATTTAATTTCCATGGTAACCTAACCCAATAATGTCCATCTTCATATTTGACAGTGTCCAAATATTGGTTATAAGTCTCAGACTCCTGTTGGCTTGGTTTATTTACATCTATACCTATCGCATCTAAATCCCACAATTTATCAACTGGTTCATTCATTTCTTCCAGTAATGATAATTTTTGCTGTGGTACATGATCAGTAGTTATTCTTGTAACTAGTACATTTTCTACTGAATCAATTTCAGCTTCTTTCCCGCTTTGAGAGGGAATTGGACCACATATCATATGGCCTCCAGCTGTTTTCAGCAAGTGAACATCATGTTTACTTACTATATTTTCCACAAAACAGTGATAGTAATCACTTCCAATGATTAAATCAATTGGACTAATTGTGTCCGTCTGTATGTCAGGACAGGCTAACTTGACCTTGGCCGCCTTCAGTGCTGCAACTGTATCTCTTATTCCCTGGATCTGCACTGACTTAGGCAAATCATCGACTACCACAGCTTCTACTGTCTTTTTCCTGTTTCCTAGACCAACAGTGAATCTGGCTAGGTCATATTTCTGCTTACCAGAACTTTGGAAAAAATCCAGCTATTTCTAACTGTATTTTGGCATGGGGTTGCTTATTCAGTTTTTGCAACACTGTTCGTCTTATGAAAGACCTTTGTGATCCTTGATCAAATAGTGTTAGCACCTTGGTTTTGTGTAATTTATGTGATAACTCTACTCGAGCTATTGGGAGAGCAGTCGATTTAGACTTATCTCTCACATTTAATGCTGCTGTTTGTTGACTTCCTGACTCTGTGGAAGTCGGTTGTTCAGCATAAGTGCTTGGGCATAATGCTGTATGATGCATTCCCTTGCATTTAAAACACTTCTTCAGTGAGCATTTACCTCCCTTGTGTTCACCTAAACACTTAGTGCACCTTTTCAGCTGTTGAGCACGTTGTTTCCGTTCCTCCATTGTTGTGTATTGAATGCAATACTGTGCCCAATGTGTTCCATCACAAAGTACACATTTTGGAGTACGTTTATATGTGACAGTCTGTTTACTGTCTGTTGTGTTCACAGATTGATAAGTGCCTACATGGGATTTCCCATTATGTGGTTTAGTGGGAGTAGGTACACTCTTTTTGTACTGAGTTGAAGGTTTATTATCCACAACAGGATTAGTGGATTTCTCATCTTGTCTCATTGCTTGCATGCATGAGACTATTGTTTGTAAACCATTGCTAATTTCTTCACAAGTGAAATAGCGTTTATTGAACATAATATTTAAACGTTCAATGGTTTGTGTTGACAGTTTATCTTGTATAATACCACTGATAAACCAATCACATTGCCTTAGATCATATTTAACTCCTAGAGTTCTAAGACTATTGTCTAATGTGATTCTAAATGACTGTAAGTCTGAAAGACAATGTTTGGGTGGTTTCAAGCTTGATATTAATTAAGACTGCATGTCTAACCCTGGATTTGTCAGCATCAAGATAATTATCTGCTAAGACACGTAAGGCTAGAGCATAATTGCCTTTGACCACCGGAAATGATTTAATCAGTTCATAGGGTTCACCTTTCACGAGATATCTGAGATAATTGAACTTAGCAATCTCATCTATGTCAGTACGTGAATTCACTAAAGAATTAAACCCACTAATGAACTCTTCATAATCATTACCTTCAAAAATAGGCATAGCCAATTTAGGAAGAGTTGGTAAACTAACACCAGGTGTGACAGGTGTCGCAGGTGTGTGGACAGGTGTGGAGACAGGTGTCTGCTGACCACTGGCTGTAGGTCTCTGTGACAAAGTTTTGCGGCAGATAGCCTGTATTCCTGTCCACCTTAATTGTTGTCCACTAAAGGTATCCAAGACACTTTTAATTTCTTCCTCTGTCGGGTTGGAATCTAAAAATTCCTTTTCGTAAATCTCGTAGCCTGAATTAATGATTTCCAGACGTTTAATAAATAATTGAGATTTAATTTCCAACTGATCATAGTCTATATTTGTGTCTTGGGTTAAACCTATACAGACTGAAATTAATTGCTCCAATTGAGTAATTTTCGTCTGTAATGCGCTGAATTTTGTGGTTAATGACGACATTTTGCTAGTATAATGACTAACAGCACACTTACAGTGTTTAAAAACTCCAGCTGAGTTTGTTTTGACTGCGTCAGCACACTACTGACCCACTAACCGTGTCTCTCAAGGTCAGAGTACATATGGAAAAAACAACACGCGGTTTGTTTATGTCCTGAATTGCTGTCTCAGCTTTGACGTCACTTCACACATGATATATTTCACTGTATACATTACACATATATATTCAATGTTTATATACATACATATATCACTGTTACAATGTTAATTAATATGAAAGTTTAAACTTAATATCACTTCCTATATTATATAAGAGACAAACATAATACACAGTTTCTTCTCTTAATTTGTGTCTATAAACATTATAAACACTGTGTATATATATAAACTGTTTATACTATACACATTCACAGACCAGCTGTACGCCAGTCAATCTGCTTCTCTGCTGACTTAAGCAGAAATTGAAGTGTTGCTCCCGCGTGGGTGAGTGGGGTAGTGGCCCCCCAGAAGTACTGTCCCCCACTTGGGTGACCCGACAACCGTTTTCTTCCTGGGTGTCGTAGGCCTGCCGCTG
This sequence comes from Cherax destructor, assembly GCA_009830355.1. Classification (NCBI taxonomy): domain Eukaryota; kingdom Metazoa; phylum Arthropoda; class Malacostraca; order Decapoda; family Parastacidae; genus Cherax; species Cherax destructor. The sequence goes on along the minus strand of WNWK01015502.1, from coordinate 25,308 downwards.
TTCTATGCCTGGAGCTCCATATACAAGCCAGGGGGCTGACACTGACGCATTTACAAAGTGACTTGTAAGGTCCATCGCGAAAGAAGCTCTCTCTTGCTGTGTGTAGTTCATCTTGTGCCTTTAGTTACTCATACTCTTTGATTGAGAGTATGGACCCATATGTTCTGGTTTCTTTTGTAAAAACAATAGTTTTACAGCTTTTCTCGAAGGACCTTGGATCGTAGACATTTATACACTGGAGTATAAATCTTTGGACCACCATGTGGTCACTTTCCTGGTTCGAATACGACCAAACTTCCGTTTCGTAAGGACTGAAACTTCCGATTCGTAATGACCAACATCCGGTTCGTAAGGACCAATATGTGGAGGTTGGGCTCCCACGATAACATGGAATGTATGGTTTGCTACTACTTAGCTTATTGATGAATCCAAGATGTCGCAGCCTTCCCCAAAACCTTCTCAGGGGATCCATCTATGGCCTCATTCTCCACAGGGCTGTATGGAAAAAATACACGTGGTTTATTATAATATATTGCCCCAAAGGAGCGTATGTCCATATTTCAGTCTTTGATTCCAGACTGAATTTACACTCACGTGTTTGGACTAAAAAGTCCACGCATAACCGCCGTCAATAGGTATAATTTAATGTTCTTGACTACAAGAACTGCGCAGTCCCCTGTTTGACCAGAACATCAAATTCTTACCTTGCTCGTGTAACTTTGAGCGATGGTGTTGGCTCCACCATATACGGCGGAAATGCTGTCTTGATTGTAGAATGCCGCTGAAGAATCACCGTCTTGTTTCGATGGAGTTCACTTGCGATTGTCTCTACGTTCGTCTTTTTGCAGTAAGAAGCTGCGCACACTTCTGAATATACTGCAATGTTGATGTTATTCACTAAACGCACTGGAACAGAGTTCTTATCTTATTTCCCGACGTTAGTGGAGATTAAAAATTAAAAATAACGGACGCGAACGACTAATGTCTCTGTTGATTTACGTCGCCTCGCGCCGCATTACCCCTAGAGTCGTGTGACCTCTACGGAGCCTGTATTCAATCTCCCGCTGGTGCTGCCTTTTGCAGTCTCGTGCAGCCATGTGGTGCCACGAGGTGCCTCGTGGTGCTGTGGTCAGCACAATTCTTGACACACTGTTGACAGTACATCTGGCTTGAATTAAATTGTTTTTCTCAGCCAGACGCGCCTCCTCTGGCCCTTTCCTAAGGGAGGAAAGGGTGAGGGCCCTTACCAAGGGTAGTAAGGGCGCATACCCCCTTTTTGGAGAATTTTCTCCACATTAGTCATAATAGATCCATGGTATACAGAAAGATCTATTAATAAGTTAAAAGAAAAATAGATACATAGATATGCAAATAGACAGATGCATAGACAAATAGATAGATATATAGACAGATTGTTAGACATATAGATTGAAAGATAGACAGGAGTTTGATTGGAGTTGAGGCAAATAATTTTATGAATTGACAAGCTTATAGAGTGTGAACAAGGAATCTCTAATGAAGGGATTCAGTGAAACTGTATTGCAGGACTTGAATCATCAAAGTAGTACAGAGTCTGCACTATGAAGGAGAGGTGGGGAAGTGGCAGTCCTGCAAGTAAGAAGTACAGTGCCTGAACTCTAAAGATGGCATTTGAAAGTGACAGTTCCGAGGGTCATTTGAAATGTGGGATCAGACACATCTAGGAATGAGAGATGGTGAAAGTGTTTCTTCTTCTTCTTCTTCTCCGGGTCACTTTAACCGGATTGGAGATATCTGATGTATTAAAAATAATAATTTTGGTGAGAAGTCAAAAACAAGAGATAAAAGATTTGAATAAAGAGACAGATGAAGAAAGGTTAGATGGCAGGTGAGAAGGATGAAAATGAAGAGGAGCATTACGAAAAGTAAAATAAATAATAGCAGAACCATGATTAAAGATGGATGAGGCAGATCAAAAGTAGGAGGAAGAGAAGGAGGACCTAGGAGGAGGACCTAGGAGGAGGACCTAGGAGGAGGAGTAGTTGGAGAAGAAAGAAGATGAAGAGGAGGATGAGATTATAATGGATAAGGAGGAAGAGACAATGGAAAATATATGGAACCAGTGGTAAAAGTATTAAAGGAGGTAGAAGAGAATCAGGAGGAGCAAGTGAAGGAAGATAGAAGGAGGAGGATAATGAGGTGATACAGGTAACGGTGGTGAATTATAATTTATAATACCTTAATAGTGGTAGTCCCGTTATTGTAATATACTATTACCATACTTTATATTATTGTCATAATATACCATAATGAGAGTATAACACCATTTTAATATTGCATTATTGTTAAGTATCATCATAGAGTAATATGGTCAATGATGTACAATATAATGGTAGTATAACACCAGTGTGGTTTACCATCCTTGATGTATACCACCAATGATATATACATCCCTCGAAGTATACCATTATTGTGTATACTATTACTGTAGCTTACTGACATGGAAGTAAACAAACATTATGGTATACCTTCTTCATGGTTTCCAACCTTTGTAATATAATATAAATGTTGTATCTCTGTGGCATACATAGACATCATCGTTATGATTGACAATAATTGAAATACAATTGGTATAACACATTAGTGTTATACCACTAATGTGTTATACCATTGATGTGCAATTCTTTTAAAACATCTCTATTATTTAAAGTAATTCGGTATACTATTACAGAAGTTTATTCTCTCCCTGAAATACCTTTACTTATACGTACCTTCTCTGTGAATTTACACTCATTTCCTATTCCCATACTAGATTTAAAAGGGTTTAAAAGACTTCATTACTCAGGAAGATTTGGAGCCAGATAATGAGGGTGACTGCCAGGGTCTCCACGGACGTCAGGTCAACCTCACAATATCTATAACAACTTCCTTTTTTTATAAGAAACTACAGTGGCCATCACGGGTATGCTTTCCCACACTACGAATAGAAAATGATAATTAAATTTATATAAAGTACATTTCCTCATAAAGTAACTTATATGATTGAAGCAAATTGCATGAACGAAATAAAAGAAAGGTTTTTGACTAATGTGTGTTCAAGCAGAAGACCACCAGGATCTTGCAGGATCACTCCACTGTCTGGCTATGACTCTTCCTGCTGGAGAAACATCTCACTCATAACAAATTCCTCACAAATAATTTTTGACCAAAGAAGGATTCTCAAAGATTTATTGCAATAGTGGTATGCAAATAAGACAGGTATGCATAAAGCTGAGAAAGATTTATGCTTATAATGCCGAAGAAAAAATTACAAGAATTAATAATCAATTGTAAAAAATAATGAAGTCGATAATAATAATAACAATAATAATAATAATAAATAATAATAATAATAATAATAATAATAAAATAATAATAATAATAATAATATTATTATTATTATTATTATTATTATTATTATTATTATTATTATTATTATTATTATTATTATTATTATTATTATTATTATTATTATTATACTCAAATAACCAGCACATAGGAGGGAGGAGTTTACGACGATGTTTCGGTCCGTCTTGGACAATTTACAAGGTCACACGGACCTAAACGTCGTCGTAAGCTCCTCTGTCCTTTGTGTATTGTTCCAATCACGGTATTGTACCTTTTCATTTATTATTATTATTATTATTATTATTATTATTATTATTATTATTATTATTATTATAATCATTGTTGTTGTTGTTAGTATAGTTATTAATATCAAATTTCAAAAATTATTAGAAATATTGAAATTAAGATCGTATATTAGTTTTGATTATAATAATTTAATATCTAGGAAATTTGAGTAAGAGATGTAACAAGAGACGTTTCAAGAGTTAAGAGTTAAAGGTTAAGAGTTCATAACTTCATTTTCAAAGAGCATTTACCTACCTTAGCTCATTTGGAAGTTTTTTACTGGTTACAAGATATACAATAAGCGCATAGGGTGAAGTTGGATCGACCTATGGTATTGTAATATCATTTAGTCAACTGATTTTATTTCATTAATGTAATTTTGCTTTACAAACACGTTGAAGAAGATAATCATCCTTGGAATAAATGATCTCAGATGACGGGATGTTCTTGAGAAGACAAAAGTCAAAGTGCAGTAGTTGTTTTCTGTCTGAATTGTTGTGTAAAGTCTCTCTTCTCGCTGTCCGTGAAGTGGAGCCTAGTGTAGTGTCTCTCTTCTCACTGTCCGTGAAGTGGAGCCTAGTGTAGTGTCTCTCTTCTCGCTGTCCGTGAAGTGGAGCCTAGTGTAGTGTCTCTCTTCTCACTGTCCGTGAAGTGGAGCCTAGTGTAGTGTCTCTCTTCTCGCTGTCCGTGAAGTGGAGCCTAGTGTAGTGTCTCTCTTCTCACTGTCCGTGAAGTGGAACCTAGTGTAGTGTCTCTTCTCGCTGTCCGTGAAGTGGAGCCTAGTGTAGTGTCTCTCTTCTCACTGTCCGTGAAGTGGAGCCTAGTGTAGTGTCTCTCTTCTCGCTGTCCGTAAAGTGGAGCCTAGTGTAGTGTCTCTTCTCGCTGTCCGTGAAGTGGAGCCTAGTGTAGTGTCTCTCTTCTCGCTGTCCGTGAAGTGGAGCCTAGTGTAGTGTCTCTCTTCTCACTGTCCGTGAAGTGGAGCCTAGTGTAGTGTCTCTCTTCTCACTGTCCGTGAAGTGGAGCCTAGTGTAGTGTCTCTCTTCTCGCTGTCCTTGAAATGGAGCCTAGTGTAGTGTCTCTCTTCTCACTGTCCGTGAAGTGGAGCCTAGTGTAGTGTCTCTCTTCTCGCTGTCCGTGAAGTGGAGCCTAGTGTAGTGTATCTCTTCTCACTGTCCGTGAAGTGGAGCCTAGTGTAGTGTCTCTCTTCTCGCTGTCCGTGAAGTGGAGCCTAGTGTAGTGTCTCTCTTCTCGCTGTCCGTGAAGTGTAGTGTCTCTCTTCTCACTGTCCGTGAAGTGGAGCCTAGTGTAGTGTCTCTCTTCTCACTGTCCGTGAAGTGGAACCTAGTGTAGTGTCTCTTCTCGCTGTCCGTGAAGTGGAGCCTATTGTAGTGTCTCTCTTCTCACTGTCCGTGAAGTGGAGCCTAGTGTAGTGTCTCTCTTCTCGCTGTCCGTGAAGTGGAGCCTAGTGTAGTGTCTCTCTTCTCGCTGTCCGTGAAGTGGAGCCTAGTGTAGTGTCTCTCTTCTCGCTATCCGTGAAGTGGAGCCTAGTGTAGTGTCTCTCTTCTCACTATCTGTGAAGTGGAGCCTAGTGTAGTGTCTCTCTTCTCGCTATCCGTGAATTGGAGCCTAGTGTAATGTCTCTCTTCTCACTATCCGTGAAGTGGAGATTAGTGTAGTGTCTCTCTCCTCACTATCCGTGAAGTGGAGCCTAGTGAAGTGTCTCTCTTCTCGCTGTCCGTGAAGTGGAGCCTAGTGTAGTGTCTCTCTTCTCGATGTCTGTGAAGTGGAGCCTAGTGTAGTGTCTCTCTTCTCGATGTCCGTGAAGTGGAGCCTAGTGTAGTGTCTCTCTTCTTGCTGTCCGTGAAGTGGAGCCTAGTGTAGTGTCTCTCTTCTCGCTATCCGTGAAGTGGAGCTTAGTGTAGTGTCTCTCTTCTCACTATCCGTGAAGTGGAGCCTAGTGTAGTGTCTCTCTTCTCGCTATCCGTGAATTGGAGCCTAGTGTAGTGTCTCTCTTCTCACTATCCGTGAAGTGGAGCCTAGTGTAGTGTCTCTCTTCTCAGTATCCGTGAAGTGGAGCCTAGTGTAGTGTCTCTCTTCTCACTGTCCGTGAAGTGGATCATAGTGTAGTGTCTCTCTTCTCGCTGTCCGTGAAGTGGAGCCTACTGTAGTGTCTCTCTTCTCGCTGTCCGTGAAGTGGAGTCTAGTGTAGTGTCTCTCTCTTCTCAATGTCCGTGAAGTGGAGCCTAGTGTAGTGTCTCTCTTCTCGCTGTCCGTGAAGTGGAGCCTAGTGTAGTGTCTCTCTTCTCGCTATCCGTGAAGTGGAGCCTATTGTAGTGTCTCTCTTCTCACTATCCGTGAAGTGGAGCCTAGTGTAGTGTCTCTCTTCTCGCTATCCGTGAAGTGGAGCCTAGTGTAGTGTCTCTCTTCTCACTATCCGTGAAGTGGTGCGTAGTGTAGTGTCTCTCTTCTCGCTATCCGTGAAGTGGAGCCTAGTGTAGTGTCTCTCTTCTCACTATCCGTGAAGTGGAGCCTAGTGTAGTGTCTCTCTTCTCACTATCCGTGAAGTGGAGCCTAGTGTAGTGTCTCTCTTATCACTGTCCGTGAAGTGGAGCCTAGTGTAGTGTCTCTCTTCCCGCTGTCCTTGAAGTGGAGCCTAGTGTAGTGTCTCAGTAACATTGGCCTTATACATAATAGGAAGGTCACCCACACTCCACTGGTGTTAAAGACCCTGACAGTCTATTGAGAACTACTCTGAGAGATCTACGTAAGGAGGCATAGTGAAGAAAGAAATTTTGCCAGATCAGAAACAAAGCGACCTCATGTGAGCCACTACGTACGTGATCCCTTCTCTTTGATCCCACACCTGTCCCTCACACCCCAGCGTTCACTTCTGATACAGTCCTGTAATGTCACTCGTCTGTGTCTAAGGCCTACTGGCACTGGAAAATAATCTCCCTCTCTCCTCTCTATAATCATGAATCAGAACATTCACAAGTCATCATATGTAAATTAGATATATACTGTCTAAATCTAATTGAAGCCTTTCAGAGCGACTAAAGAGATCACTATCGTAAAATACACAAGCACATCAAGATTGAAGCCGCTCACAAGGACTATCGTAAAATACACAAGCACATCAAGATTGAAGCCGCTCACAAGGTGCATTATCAGGTTATAAACATGAAAGTATTGAAGCTAATTAGATGAGGCACTCAGAAATTATCACATGAGAAAGCAGCATTTAAATTTTTCTAATTCCTTCCAAAAATGCGAAATGGAACCTGAACTCGCTAAAATCAATCTAAGCTTTCCTGTAGGTAAGACTGAACAGCTGTTAAGAAACAAATTAAGTAAGTTTTAAGTGAGCCACGTTGACAATCATATATAAAAAAATCTGCACTTAGGAGACTAAAACTCCTGACAACATTTTGGTCTGACTTGGATCATGAACTAGTTTCTGAACCAAAAGTTGTTATATGATCCAGTCTGCTAATAGTCTGACCACTAGCTAAACCTAAACCCATCAAACCATCCATCCACCTTTTTTTTTACGTTCAATCATTGAACGTAATAATAGAATGCGACGCATTCTATTTCGATTCAAGGAAAGATAAGCCCGGTTCCTTGGATCAAGAGCTCCTCACCAGCATCAAGGGGAAAATAATGCAAAAAAAAAACATGAAATACTACTCTATTATTTCGAGGTTAAAATGGCAAAATGGCCGATTTGAGGAGCCATTCTCCAGCTGTCACACGGAAACACAAATATGGGAATGTTATATGTATCAGACGCTTGTAAACAAACCTGTGAATCATGTCCATGATACAAGCAGACCTGTGAATCATGTCCATGATACAGGCAGACCTGTGAATCATGTCCATGATACAAGCAGACCTGTGAATCATGTCCATGATACAAGCAGACCTGTGAATCATGTCCATGATACAAGCAGACCTGTGAATCATGTCCATGATACAAGCAGACCTGTAAATCATGTCCATGATACAAGCAGACCTGTAATCATGTCCATGATACAAGAGACCTGTGAATCATGTCCATGATACAAGCAGACCTGTGAATCATGTCCATGATACAAGCAGACCTGTGAATCATGTCCATGATACAAACAGACCTGTGAATCATGTCCATGATACAAACAGACCTGTGAATCATGTCCATGATACAAACAGACCTGTGAATCATGTCCATGATACAAACAGACCTGTGAATCATGTCCATGATACAAACAGACCTGTGAATCATGTCCATGATACAAACAGACCTGTGAATCATGTCCATGATACAAACAGACCTGTGAATCATGTCCATGATACAAACAGACCTGTGAATCATGTCCATGATACAAACAGACCTGTGAATCATGTCCATGATACAAACAGACCTGTGAATCATGTCCATGATACAAACAGACCTGTGAATCATGTCCATGATACAAACAGACCTGTGAATCATGTCCATGATACAAACAGACCTGTGAATCATGTCCATGATACAACAGACCTGTGATCATGTCCATGATACAAACAGACCTGTGAATCATGTCCATGATACAAACAGACCTGTGAATCATGTCCATGATACAAACAGACCTGTGAATCATGTCATGATACAAACAAACCTGTGAATCATGATCCATGATACAAACAGACCTGTGAATCATGTCCAGATACAAACAGACCTCTGAATCATGTCCATGATACAAACAGACCTGTAATCATGTACATGATACAAACAGACCTGTGAATCATGTCCATGATACAAACAGACCTGTGAATCATGTCCATGATACAAACAGACCTGTGAATCATGTCCATGATACAAACAGACCTGTGAATCATGTCCATGATACAAACAGACCTGTGAATCATGTCCATGATACAAACAGACCTGTGAATCATGTCCATGATACAAACAGACCTGTGAATCATGTCCATGATACAAACAGACCTGTGAATCATGTCCATGATACATTACATACACATTGACATTTCGAAGTAGATAATGTAATAAACACACAAAAAATTATAATGTAGCTGAAAATATTACGAAATCCCGAAAATGTCACATCATTTTATTTTAAAATACCATAAACCCTCAAATTAATACAAAAATATATTTTATGATATATATAACCACTTAGAGTTTTAATTCTGGCGGGATGAAACATACGTAACTCAATGTATATTACAACGATGAAGCTGCTATTCAGTAAGTTTATTCAGGTATACACAAATACAGTTACATATATTATTATTCATAGCAGCATATGTGTAGACTACCCAGGATAACCCAAAAAAAAGTCAGACAGAGTGACTTATTTCCATTGGAGTCCATTTAATACCTTAATATTATACACTGTAGTAGATACTAGTTCACTGGACTCAGTATGGAAAAACTGAAAGCTGGAATCTTCGATGGTCCTTAAATTCTAGAGCTTATCAAGGATTCTAACTTCACAAAATGGATGAATAGTGTTGAAGTTCCTGCAAGGTGCTGTTATGTGTCAGTTGTCATGAAGTTGTTGGGTAATTACAAAGCAGACACTTAAGAAGAACTGGTGCAAAACATGCTGATCAAATTTAGGTACTAATATGAGCATGAAGGTTCACTTTCTCACATAATTTTCCACATAATTTTGATGAGGTGAGTGAGGAACAAGGTGCGAGGTTCCACCTAGATATAAAGGTGATGGAGGAAAGGTATCAAGGCAGACGGGACACACATGATGGCAGGTATCAAGGCAGACGGGACACACATGATGGCAGGTATCAAGGCAGACGGGACACACACATGATAGCAGGTATCAAGGCAGACGGGACACACACATGATGGCCAACATAGAAGAAAATCGTACAACGTTTTCATATGCAGTAATTAGTGGTATCTGAATTATCTTACTATGTTAATCTGTTATTATATAGAATGAAATGCTAGTATCTATTAGATGATTTGACAATGGTGTAATATAATTGACAATTAAATGAGTGTTGACCAATAATGAATAGAATTTGAGATGAATTTGAAGTATGCCTGACATGTCACTCATAAATTTTACCTTGACATGTAACTTGAAGAAATGTTCACTACACTGCCACGCTCCATGTGTTGAGTCATGTCTGAGGTAATATCTCAGCCTTAATAATAATAATAATAATAATAATAATAATAATAATATTATTATTAATAATAATATTATTATTATTATTATTATTATTATTATTATTATTATTATTATTATTATTATTATTATTAGTAGTAGTAGTATTATTATTATTATTATTATTTGTATTATTATTATTATAATTATTACAATCATAACTGTTATAAGGATCATAGAGTGCTGCAGGGTAATGTGTTTAAGGTTTAATATGCTTGACCAGAGACCAGTGAGGGTGGAGAGTATTGCCAGAGCACAGAGTTAGTAAAGGCGGTGTGGAGAGCTTAATTGAATTATAATCAAAGTCAGTGTAATAAAGCTGTTGCTGACAAAAAGTCAGAGGGAGTCTTTGTGACAGGTGGGGCTGTCAGCGAGGAGGTCAGGGCTGTCAGCGAGGAGGTCATGTAAAGTAAATTCATAGAGCAGTGATGACACATAGGTAAATTCTGAATGCACTCTGGTAGACAGGACAGTCTATTAGGATACAACAAAATGAAAACTGAACATGACAATGCTCATAGAATGACGCTATATAAATGTGGCAGTCATGAAGAGGTGACCGCGTAGCAGAGTCCCCCTGAACGTTCATTGCCCTGAGAGAAGAATATGTGTGGAAGCCACAAGTGAGAAGAAGTAAAATGTGGGAAGCCAAAGTGAGAGAAGTAAATATGTGTGGAAGCCACAAGTGAGAGAAGTAAATAGTGTGGAAGCCACAAGTGAGAGAAGTAAATATGTGTAAAGCCACAAGTGAGAGAAGTAATATGTTGGAAGCCACAAGTGAGAGAAGTAAATATGTGTGGAAGCCACAAGTGAGAGAAGTAAATATGTGTGGAAGCCACAAGTGAGAGAAGTAAATATGTGTGGAAGCCACAAGTGAGAGAAGTAAATATGTGTGGAAGCCACAAGTGAGAGAAGTAAATCAGTGGAAGTTGTGGCCACAAGTGGAAAGTAAATTGTGTGGAAGCCACGAATGTGAGCACAGGAAAGTAAATAGTGTGGAAGCCACAAGTGGGAAGAAAATGTGGAGCACAATGAGAAGTAAATAGTGAGTCACAAGTGGGAATATGTGTGGAAAATATGTCTTGTCCAGCAAGGTGGACAGAGACAGGATGTTTCAGAGATGGGGACACAGCAACAAGGTCACAGCAAGAAGGGGTCAATGAAGTTGAAGACTCAGATGAGTACAGGGATGTTAGGAAATATTCTTTCTTTAGTCAGATTTGTAAGGAAGTGGATAGTCGCAAGAGTGTGTAGTGGAGCAGATCAATACAAGAGGTGATAAAGCTCATGGAGCAGGAGAATCACTCAGTAGCGATCCCGAAGAGGCTGAGCCCAAAAGCTGATGCTCGACTCCTCAACCACAATTAGGTGAGTAACACATACACAAGTCAGTCAAGCCACACTACAACACCCATGATGCTTTCCTCCCCTCTACATGACCACTACAATGTGCACACATTCTGACCCTTATACCACTCATGTGCACACATTCTGACCCTTATACCACTCATGTGCACACATTCTGACCCTTATACCACTCATGTGCACACATTCTGACCCTTATACCACTCATGTGCACACATTCTGACCCTTATACCACTTATGTGCACACATTCTCATGCATATATTTACAATGTCTCACACAGCTGTTAGAATTCTCATCTTCTCTATGTTGAGAAAAAACATTCACAGAAAAAAAAATTGGAGAGGAAAATAAGTACAATAATCTTGGAGACTCGACCCCTTGACAAAAAGGGTTTCAGTTGCAGATCCCACAACCTGTCCGCTAGAACTCTTTATTAATGTCTCTAATACTGTTGTTTTATGTATTAGAATGTTGCTTCACTGTTCCCCTATTTTACTGTATTGTTCTTGTGCGGTACTTGTGTATTGCTGTACTGTTCTGTTTATTGTTACTGTACTTTCCTTGTGTTACTGTATAATGAGTAACTGTACTTTTTTATGTTACTGTATTTATTGTAAGTTACTGTGCTGTTCTTGCGTGCTCGTGTTTCCGTTTATGAGTAATGCTTAACGGTTCTTTTATGTTGACGTGCTTACTCTATTGTTGACGTGCTTGCTGTATTGTTGACGTGCTTGCTGTATTGTTGACGTGAGCTAAAAGTTCCACACTGCTATTTACTGCAAGCACTTCAAACTTTCCCACTACACCTTCCACAACAATGTCTCCCACACTAGCACTCATGTCTCCCCTGGCAGGTATCTTGTGTCTCCCACACTGGCACTCATGTCTCCCCTGGCAGGTATCTTGTGTCTCCCACACTGGCACTCATGTCTCCCAGGCAGGTATCTTGTGTCTCCCACACTGGCACTCATGTCTCCCCAGGCAGGTATCTTGTGTCTCCCACACTGGCACTCATGTCTCCCAGGCAGGTATCTTGTGTCTCCCACACTGGCACTCATGTCTCCCCTGGCAGGTATCTTGTGTCTCCCACACTGACACTCATGTCTCCCCAGGCAGGTATCTTGTGTCTCCCAGGCACTCATGTCTTCCCTGGCAGGTAGCTTGTGTCTCCCACACTGGCACTCATGTCTCCCCGGCAGGTATCTTGTGTCTCCCACACTGGACTCATGTCTCCCAGGCAGGTATCTTGTTCTCCCACACTGGCACATGTCTCCTCAGGCAGGTATCTTGTGTCTCCACACTGGCACTCATGTCTCCCCAGGCAGGTATCTTGTGTCTCCCACACTGGCACTCATGTCTCCTCAGGCAGGTATCTTGTGTCTCCCACACTGGCACTCATGTCTCCCCAGGCAGGTATCTTGTGTCTTCCACACTGGCACTCATGCCTCCCCAGGCAGGTATCTTGTGTCTTCCACATTGGCACTCATGTCTCCCAGGCAGGTATCTTGTGTCTTCCACACTGGCACTCATGCTCCCAGGCAGGATTGTGTCATTCCACACTGGCATCATGCTCCAGGCAGGTATCTTGTGTCTTCCACACTGGCACTCATGTCTCCAGGCAGGTACTTGTGTCTCACACTGGCACTCATGCTCCCCAGGCAGGTATCTGATGTGTCTTCACATGGCAGCTGGTCTCCCACCATCCCCGGTATCTTGTGTCTTCACACTGGCACTCATGCCTCCCCAGGCAGGATCTTGTTCTTACACTGGCCTCATGCCTCCCAGGCAGGTATCTTGTGTCTTCCACACTGGCACTCATGCCTCCCCAGGCAGGTATCTTGTGTCTTCCACACTGGCCCTCATGCCTCCCCAGGCAGGTATCTTGTGTCTTCCACACTGGCACTCATGCCTCCCCAGGCAGGTATCTTGTGTCTTCCACACTGGCACTCATGCCTCCCCAGGTAGGTATCTTGTGTCTTCCACACTGGCACTCATGCCTCCCCAGGCAGGTATCTAGCATCAAGAAAAATTCTCAACATATGAATAGTTAATAGAATATAGTTAACAGAATGTAACAATTTTTAATAGAATATAGTTAATAATATATAACTATATTTAATAAACTATAGTTAATAGAATACAGATAATTAGGAAACGCTACCTACATATTTGTAAAACTTTAGAGAAATATAAATAAAATAATTTGAAAAGAAAATTAATTTGACCTTATTCAGCAAATAATAAGAAAAGTTTAATAAATGTATTAAAAATAATTATCAAATAAAATTAATTAAAATATGATGAATAATAATAATGTATTTTGCGTTTAATATATTGTGAATTATACTCATGATTTTCAGACTATTATGCCTAACTATGTGCATGATTGTACTGATGTTATCTATCTAATTTTTGCAGTTTCATATCTGTGTGGAAGTTAATTATAAAAAAGTACAGTAATCTTCTTACAGTTTAGAAACATAAATGTTGAAAGTTTGACAACGTTTTAAAAAAGTTAAACTTAACTTTTAGCCCAATAAAAGATACTCTTTAATTTTAAAGCTCTTGGCAAATTTTGACTTACGAAGACCAGTGAAGCCAGTTTGAAGGCAGTCATGTTATTTTTGTAAGAAAAACACGTTGAGTTACTTGACGGAAATGTCACTTATCATGTGGGAGCAAATATACGGTGTTTTTCATCTTACAAATTAAGATTCAACAAGTGTTTTACCTTTCCACCATCACATCTAAAATTATAAATATGTGTCTATTTACCTTCATAATGGAAAAACTTTTAACTCTAAAACAAAAAAAGATGAGGTTTTGAGTTGACTCGTTTATTTACAAAGTGGCGCTACTCATTTACAACAATTTTCCTAAATCACAAGAAATTTTCAATTGTTTTTAAGCTTCCTTGTGAGATCCAAACTTCTTGTTGTCAACGAGAACGAAAATTGACAAGATCATCATGCAAATTTTCACCTCCGGTTCCTTACTACGTTTAGAGCTTTCCTGAGAACATAATTTGCATAATTAACTTTCATAACTTCTCTTATTTTCGTCAATTTTCACCTATCAAAATTGTGTGGGCACCATCATCATGTCTGGGCACCAAATATAATTTTACTTTTCTGTGAGGGTTGGAAACTCATCTGCAACATCATTCAAGGCTTCTTCAGGGGACCAGACTTGTGGTCAGGTCAGTGGACCTCTGATGCCTCTCATATGTCGTGTATGCAACTCCTTCCTCTCAGTTTCTGCTAGAGAGAGAGGGAGAGAGAGAGAGACGGAGCGAGAGAGAGAGAGGGAGAGAGAGAGAGAGAGACGGAGCGAGAGAGAGAGAGGGAGAGTGTGATTGTGTGTGTCTGAGTTCTCATCTATTTTTACACACCTATTTGAGGTCGCAGGGCTCGATTGGTAGCTCGTGGCCCCGTCTCTTCATTGGTCGCTACTAGGTTCACTCTCTCCCTGCTCCAAGAGCTTTATCGTACCTCTTCTTATAGCTATGTATGGGTTCTGCCTCCACTACATCACTCTCCAGAGTGTTCCACTTCCTGACAACTCTATGACTGAAGAAATACTTTCTAACATCCCTGTTAGCTTTCAGCTTCTAATTGTGACCCCTGATTGTTGTGTCCCATCTCTGGAACTTTCTGTCCCTATCCACATACTCAATTCCTTTCAGTATTTTATATGTCGTTATCATGTCCCCCATATCTCTCCTGTCCTCCAGTGTTGTCAGGTTGATTTCCCTTAACTTCTCCTAGTAGGACATAATCCTTAGCTCTAGGACTAGTCTTGTTGTAAAACTTTGCACTTTCTCTAGTTTCTTGACGTGGTCAACCAGGTGTGGGTACCATACTGGTGCTGCATACTCCAGTATGGGCTGTGAAAGTGCTAGTGAAACAGATCAAAGTCGTACACAGTGTTAGAATTGTAAAATATATTTATGATAAACATCATTTAACAATAGTTAAAAAGTAAAAGAAATACTTTATGCACAGAGCAAGACTTATGGTACCAGGGTTTCAACCGTATATTAGAGCAAGAAATCATTGTAAAGAAACATCAGTAGTGGAGACAGTAACAATGAGACGAACTATCCAGGTTGCAGGAAGGGCTGTCGAAATCTTTTTGGTGGGCAGATCGAGACTATCATGATGGTCGACTTCATTATCTGAGAGTTACTGATTTTTGGTGTGTATTGTGGATAGGTTCAATTGGAATAATATTTTAAATTTGAGAAAAGTACAGATGTTAAGTGAATGTGTTGGTAATGTTGAGTGACACAAGAGACATGAGTGTCAGTGTGGCAGACACTGTTGAGTAAGGCGCAGTGGAAAACTTTGAAATATTTGGTGTATATAGCAGAGTAGAACCTTTAGCTTACGTCAAGTATACAACCAACATATGAACAAACAAGAACGGTAAAGACATACACAAAATCGGTACAGCAAAATGCAATAACAGTACAGTGGAAAAGAACAATTTACCTCAGTCTGTCAGCATCACCAGACCATTACAACCAAGAACACTACACTGACTTACAGTACGTACACTAACATGAAAGACAAGTACAGTAACATGTAAGAACAACATAGTAACATAAAACAGTACAGTAACACATTAAACAGTATAGAGACACGTAAAACAGTATAGTAACACAAACAGTATAGTACCACACAAAATAATAACGTAACACATAAAACAGTATAACACATAAAACATTAGTGACATAAAAAACAGTAAAGTGAGAGATAAAACAGGATAGTGACACAAAAAATTATAGTAACACATAAAGCAGTCAATTAAGATATAAAAAAAACATAATAACACATAAAACGCATACATAACACACAACAGAACAACAACACAGAATAACCGTAAAATATAAGAGAAGTAAATCAAAATCACAATGCTGCTCCATATAAGACCAGAACAGTACAGTAACACACAAGACCAGTACACTACAATAACACACAGGACCAGTACAGTACAATAACACAAAAGACCAGTTCACTACAATAACACACAAGACCGGTACAGTACAATAACACACAAGACCAGTACACTACAATAACACTCAAGACCAGTACAGTACAGTACAGAAACACAAAAGACCAGTACAGTACAGTAACACACAAGACCAGTACAGTACAGTAACACAAGACCAGTACAGTACAGAAACCACAAGACCAAGTACAGAAACAACAAAAACACAAAGACCAGTACACTACAATAACCACAAACCAGTAACTACAATAACACACAAGACCAGTACAGTACAATAACACACAAGACCAGTACTACAATAACACAGACAGTAGGTACAATAACACAAAGACCAGTACACTACAATAACTCACAAGTACAATAACTCACAGTACAATAACACACAAGACCAGTACACTACAATAACACACAAGACCAGTACAGTACAATAACACACAAGACCAGTACACTACAATAACACACAAGACCAGTACAGTACATAACACACAAGACCAGTACAGTACAATAACACACAAGACCAGTACACTACAATAACACACAAGACCAGTACAGTACAATAACACACAAGACCAGTACAGTACAGTAACACACGAGACCAGTACACTACAATAACACACAAGACCAGTACAGTACAATAACACACAAGACCAGTACACTACAATAACACACAAGACCAGTACAGTACAATAACACACAAGACCAGTACACTACAATAACACACAAGACCAGTACAGTACAGTAACACACAAGACCAGTACACTACAATAACACACAAGACCAGAACAGTACAGTAACACACAAGACCAGTACAGTACAATAACACACAAGACCAGTAATATACAATAACACACAAGACCAGTACATACAATAACACACAAGACCAGTACAGTACAATAACACACAAGACCATTACAGTAAAGTAACACACAACACCAGTACAGTACAATAACACAAAAGACCAGTACAGTACAATAACACACAAGACCAGTACAGTACAATAACACACAAGACCAGTACACTACAATAACACAAAAGACCAGTACACTACAATAACACAAGACCAGTACAGTACAGTAACACACAAGACCAGTACACTACAATAACACACAAAACCAGTAAACTACAATAACACACAAGACCAGTACAGTACAATAACACACAAGACCAGTACAGTACAATAACACACAAGACCAGTACAGTACAATAACACACAAGACCAGTACAGTAAAGTAACACACAAGACCAGTACAGTACAATAACACAAAAGACCAGTACAGTACAATAACACACAAGACCAGTAAAGTACAATAACACACAAGACCAGTACAGTACAGTAACACACAAGACCAGTACAGTACAGTAACACACACGACCAATACAGTACAGTTACACACACGACCAGTACAGCACAATAACACACAAGACCAGTACACTACAATAACACACAAGACGAGTACAGTACAATAACACACAAGACCAGTACAGTACAGTAACTCACAAGACCAGTACAATACAGTAACACACAAGACCAGTACAGTACAGTAACACACAAGACCAATACAGTACAGTAACACACAAGACCAGTACACTACAATAACACACAAGACCAGTACAGTACAATAACACACATGACCAGTACAGTACAGTAACACACAACCAGTACACTACAATCACACACAAGACAAGTACAGTACAATAACACACAAGACCAGTACAGTACAGTAACTCACAAGACCAGTACAGTACAGTAACACACAAGACCAGTACAGTACAGTAACACACAAGACCAGTACAGTAACACACAAGACCAGTACACTACAATAACACACAAGATCAGTACAGTACAATAACACACATGACCAGTACAGTACAGTAACACACAACCAGTACACTATAATAACACACAAGACCAGTACAGTACAATAACACACAAGATCAGTACAGACCAATAACACACAAGACCAGTGCAGTACAATAACACACAAGACCAGTACAGTACAATAACACACAAGACCAGTACAGTGCAATAACACAAGACCAGTACAGTACAGTAACACACAAGACCAGTACAGTACAATAACACACAAGACCAGTACAATACAGTAACACAAAAGACCAGTACAGTACAGTAACACACAAGACCAGTACAGTACAGTAACACACAAGACCAGCACTACAGTAACACACAAGACCAGTACACTACAATAACACACAAGATCAGTACAGTACAATAACACACAAGACCAGTGCAGTACAATAACACACAAGACCAGTACAGTACAATAACACACAAGACCAGTACAGTACAATAACACACAGGACCAGTACAGTACAATAACACACAAGACCAGTACATTACAATAACACACAAGTCTAGTACAGTACAATAACACACAAGACCAGTACAGTACAATAACACAGAAGACAAGTACAGTACAATAACACAGAAGACTAAAGTAACACAGAAATCTGGTACAATACATAAACACACGAAATACATATTTTACATATTTTAACTATAGGAAACGTGATCCTCCATTACCTGTCGAGCTCAGAACAGCTGACACCCGCACCTACATCCCCATCACACAATCTGTCACAGTCCTTGGCATTAATCTTGACTACCTTCTTTGCTTACACAGACACATTCACTCAATGCATGCAGTAGCTAGTAAGGCCCTTGCGGGCCTCTACAAGCTGCAACATGCCTCCCAACGCACCAAACTACACCTCTACAAATCCCTAATACGTCCGCTGATAACTTACTCTCCTCTAGCCCTCTCTCTTGCAGCCAAAACAAACTTACTTAAACTGCAGCGTGTCCAGAACAAGGTTCTGCGCTGGGTGCTTGATGTCAGATGGGAGGACTTCGCCACAAGCGAGTCTCTCCATGCCCAGTTAGACATCCCTGCGCTGAATCTGTACTGGAAGTCGCTCAGTGAAAGACAGATAGACAAACTTGAGACACGACATGACTACTGGCCCTCTCTCCTTGAAGACATCCGCAGACCCACAAACCAAAACAACCTTTTCTACTCCTTGTATGATCCTGCTCCTAACCCTATTTACAAATAACCTTTGGACTCTATGACAGGTACCTTGAGCTGTTCGTCCCTCTGACCCACTTTCGCCTTAGCTGCTGGGTTAAGCCCATGCTCAATTTCTACACTCCTCTCTAGCGCTAATCTTTGCCTGTCCCGTCCCCCCGTTCACCCCACTGGAGTCTCACCAACAGGAGAGCCTGCTATTCCTGTTCTCAAGTCTGCCCCATCATCGCCTTAGCTACTGGGTTAAGCCCTGGCTCTATTTCTACGACTAAGAAGACTCCTCTCCAGCGCTATTCTTCGTCTGTCCCGTCTTCCCCGCTCATCCCATTGGGATCTTAACTGCACTTGTTACTTACTTTACTTACTGCTTTATGTTAGTGTGGCTTTGTAAATGGTCCAAGTCGGACCGAAACGTAGTCGTAAACTCCTTTCTTCAATTGTGGGTTATTTGTGTATTGTTCCAGTCACGGTATTGTGCCTTTTTTTGTTATGTAGTCACTGGAGCGGAGGAGTATACATGATAATATACATTAATGTTGGTAGAATTACCGACAATATGTAAAGTAAAAGAACACAAGTGCAACTAATGTGAGATTTTATTGTGAACGTTTCGCTCTCAAGGAGCTTTATCAAGCTTGATAAATTGAATAGCCAATTGAGTAGCCCTGTACTAGTGTATCCTGTCCCCAGCAACGTCTTCGATATCTTCCACTTGCTGCCTCTGTGTTTAACTAAAGAAGCCTACTGGTCAAGAGCGCAATGCACTGCCAGCCATCGACTTCGTTTGGGCTTTCCCACAGCCAAGATGATGATGATAATAATAATATCTTTATTTCTACAAGTACATGTACAAGGTATACAGGCATCAATAACATACTACTATATAGAAATCCGCTTGTTATGCTGAGCATTTCGGGCAAATTAGGTCAGTTTTGTCCCAGGATGCGATCCACACCAGTCGACTAACTCCCAGGTACCCATTTTACTGATGGGTGAACATAGACAACCGGTGTAAAGAAACACGCACAGTGTTTTTACTCTCGCTGGGAATCGAACCCAGACCCCTCGCCATGTGAAGCGAGAGCTTTAACCACCAGGCCACGGGGCCTGGTCGACAAGGCAGAGGAGATGTGCCATCACTGGCAGCATGTTGTCCAGCGCCCCTGACACACTATCTCCTAAAGCGTCAAGTCACTGAGACACTCCGCAGGCAACTAGCACTCTCGTCCCCTCCCTACGAAGACCCAGAGAGAACTGCGCTTACAATAGTGTACCATGGACTCAACGCCCTGGACATGCTGATGCCCGTCATAACGACATATAATGCTCCTCGTTAGCATGTCCACAATAAGGAGTGCATGTGTGTGCATATGCATAGGTATAACTCTGCTTATACATATGTATGTGTATAATGCGCCCAGCATAGACATGTATATGAAGCAATGTTCCTGTAAGGAAGCCAAAGACTACAGATGGCGCTGTCGCTTATGAGACGCACCAGATGTACTGTCAAGACCAGTGCTTGAGCAGCATACCTTGCAACACTGCAGAACCCATTCTCCTTCGGGAGCAAGAGACGGGTCATCGCAAGATTAAGACCCGTGCCAGGACTCCGGTCTTGGTCAACATTATACACGCTTTAACTTCATATCGTTATAGACCATGGCTGAGGGACTGACTATCCTAAATACTTTATCTCGAGGTTTAGGAAGTGATTACATTATCTTCATTTCCTACTACACCTGCTGCCTATGTACCTGACTGAAGATACCTATTGTGTAGGCGAAACGTTGCTCTCTGACAATTTTCATCTCGGTATAAACTTTGGTAATAGATACCGACAAAAGATACGTGAGTAAACACCAGGACATATATTAGAAAACGTTTCGGTCCTGGGACCTTGATCACGTCTCACGTTTTCTAATAAATATGTCCTAATGTTTGCTTACGTGTCTTTCTGAACCTATTTCCATCTTCATCTGGGATTGCAGATTCAAGGCACAAGTTATCCTCAATAAATCCCCCACGGAACAATCCTCTAAGCAGTTCAAAGTACTTGCATGTGGGGCTGATCCCCACATGGATAGACCCCACACGCCCAATATTTCCTTAAGACACCTGCTGTCCCTGTTCACCTAGCAGTAAATAGGTACCTGGGTGTAATAATGTTGGAAGAATTACCGAAAATATGTTAAGTAAAAAGGACACAAGTGAAACCAATATGACATTTTTATTGTAGCAACGTTTCGCTCTCCAGGAGATTTGTCAAGCTTTGCACTTGTGTCTTTTTACCTAACAGGTACCTGGTTGTTAGTCGACTGGTGTGGGTCGCATCCTGGGGACAAAATTAACCTAATTTGCCTGAAATGCTCAGCATAACCAGGAGCTTTCTATATAGTATGTCAATGATGTCAGCTATGGTTTGTATAAGTTGTTATGTATTTGTAGAAATATATTATTACGTTGCCAAGAATACCCGCTAGGTACTTGCTAGAAGCAACATCAGTGTTTACACCGTAAATCCTCTATCAAAGACCTCACTATGTAACGTAGCCCCACAACCCTGACTAGCACAGCAGGTGTCTACACCATGCCCTGTGGATACTGTCTACACCATGCCCTGTGGATACTGTCTACACCATGCCCTGTGGATACTGTCTACACCATGCCCTGTGGATACTGTCTACACCATGCCCTGTGGATACTGTCTACACCATGCCCTGTGGATACTGTCTACACCATGCCCTGTGGATACTGTCTACACCATGCCCTGTGGATACTGTCTACACCATGCCCTGTGAATACTGTCTACACCATGCCCTGTGGATACTGTCTACACCATGCCCTGTGGATACTGTCTACACCATGCCCTGTGGATACTGTCTACACCATGCCCTGTGGATACTGTCTACACCATGCCCTGTGGATACTGTCCCAAGAAATCTAACATCTCACAAGCCTGTTGGGTTTTCAAGTCCGAGGCACTCAAAACCCCTCGTCTTTTACAAACTTTAATCCTTAAGAAGTTATCTAAATAATAATAATAATAATAATAATAATAATAATAATAATAATAATAATAATAATAATAATAATAATAGAACAAAAATTCCGCTGCTAATCAAATATCCTGTTGGTCACCAGGGACTCCACAATATCAAAACAGACGCACCTCACCACTGCCGGGTCACCTCACCACTGCCGGGTCGTCACCTCACCCAGTCATCTCAATTCCTCTTGCGGAAACAGAACTTGCTACACTTTTTAATTTTATTTTTCATTTTTTTCCATCTTTTGGCAAACCACCTAACTGCCTTATCGAATTTCCTCAACTTTACTGATGGATGACTCGTGTTATTTAAGTGTTGGTCGACTTGGATGACACATTCCTTGTCTTCCTAGGAGACACATTCATCGTCGTCCTCGGGGAGACTTTCCTCGTCGTCCTCGGGGAGACTTTTTTCGTCGTCCTTGGGGAGACTTTCCTCGTCGTCCTCGGGGAGACTTTCCTCGTCGTCGTCGGGGAGATTGTCATCGTCGTCCTTGGGGAGACTTTTTTCGTCGTCCTTGGGGAGACTTTCCTCGTCGTCCTCGGGGAGATTGTCCTCGTCGTCCTCGGGGAGACTTTCCTCGTCGTCCTCGGGGAGACTTTCCTCGTCGTCCTCGGGGAGACTTTCCTCGTCGTCCTCGGGGAGACTTTCCTCGTCGTCGTCTTGAGGGACCTGTTCATCGTTATCGTCGTCTTTGGAAGCCTCTTCTTCCTCGTCACACCATCGCCATATTCTCATAACTGTCCACAGAAAAGCAGTAAAGAACAAACTGAACACTGCCAGCAGAACGACATCTTGCAATTGAGGCATTTCTCGTCCTTCCTTAGAGGATACAATCATTTTTACCAGAGTAGTTTTCAAAGTGATTATTTCGTCCATCAAACATGAACTGCGGGCCATGGAACTTACTACTGGGAAGCCTATCCTGGACCTAGAACACTCCTGTGATAGTTCGTATGGCTCTCCTTCATATAATTTAATAACTTTCAAGTACAAAGACTCAAAGGCCATTTGTCTTTCGTAAACGACCCAGTGGATTTTATCCCTTAGCTTCGTGAGCCGGTCCTCCCGTTGTGTTTCCAGTCGCTGAAGGACAATTATGACAGACACAAAACACAAAAGCGCAATTCGATACATTTTATATTCTTTTGTAAACACTTCTATATAATACAAATATGTTTACTCTCTAGAATATCAAATAGTTAAGATGACAATAATATTATGGTTTACTGTCGACTTCAACACAATATACTACATACAATAATTAAGGTACATTGGAACATAATATCTGAACTGCGTATTGAAGGTTTGGAAGTTGTAGTGTTGGTGGTGGTAGTGTTGGTGGTGGTAGTGTTGGTGGTGATAGTGTTGGTGGTTGTAGTGTTGGTGGTGGTAGTGTTGGTGGTGGTAGTGTTGGTGGTGGTAGTGTTGGTGGTGGTAGTGTTGGTGGTGGTAGTGTTGGTGGTGGTAGTGTTGGTGGTTGTAGTGTTGGTGGTGGTAGTGTTGGTGGTGGTAGTGTTGGTGGTTGTAGTTTTGGTGGTGGTAGTGTTGGTGGTTGTAGTATTGGTGGTGGTAGTATTGGTGGTGGTAGTATTGGTGGTGGTAGTATTGATGGTGGTAGTATTGGTGGTGGTAGTATTGGTGGTGGTAGTATTGATGGTGGTAGTATTGGTGGTGGTAGTATTGGTGGTGGTAGTATTGGTGGTGGTAGTATTGGTGGTGGTAGTGTTGGTGGTGGTAGTGTTGGTGGTGGTAGTACTGGTGGTGGTGAAAGTTGTTGGTAGTGTTGGTGGTGAAAGTTGTTGGTAGTGTTGGTGGTGAAAGTTGTTGGTAGTGTTGGTGGTGGTAGTGTTGGTGGTGGTAGTGTTGGTGGTGGTAGTGTTGGTGGTGGTAGTGTTGGTGGTGGTAGTGTTGGTGGTGGTAGTGTTGGTAATGGTAGTGTTGGTGGTGGTAGTGTTGATGGTGGTAGTATTGGTGGTGGTAGTGTTGGTGGTGGTAGTGTTGGAGGTGGTAGTGTTGGTGGTGGTAGTACTGGTGGTGGTGAAAGTTGTTGGTAGTGGTAGTGAAAGTTGTTGGTAGTGTTGGTGGTGAAAGTTGTTGGTAGTGTTGGTGGTGGTAGTGTTGGTGGTGGTAGTGTTGGTGGTGGTAGTGTTGGTGGTGGTAGTGTTGGTGGTGGTAGTGTTGGTGGTGGTAGTGTTGGTGGTGGTAGTGTTGGTGGTGGTAGTGTTGGAGGTGGTAGTGTTGGTGGTGGTAGTACTGGTGGTGGTGAAAGTTGTTGGTAGTGGTAGTGAAAGTTGTTGGTAGTGTTGGTGGTGGTGAAAGTTGTTGGTAGTGCTGGTAGTGGTAGTGTTGGTGGTGGTAGTGCTGGTGGTGGTGAAAGTTGTTGGTATTGCTAGTGGTGGTAGTGCTGGTGGAAGTTGTGTTGATAGAGGTGTTGTAGTAAAGTAGTCGTAGTAGTAGTTAAGGTGGTAGTGGTTTAAATATTAGTAGTTGTTAATGTGGACGTTGCAGTGGGTGGTGATAATTGAGGCAGTGACCTAAGAAAGTAGTCAAGATAAAGAAGGAAGTAACTATGACAGTCGAGGGAAGTAGCGAGGATGGCGATAATAAGTAGTTAAGATGTTTGAAGAAAATTGCTAAGATGATGAAAGTAATTAACATGACGAAGGAAAGTAACTAAGATAGTGAGGGAAAGTACTTTAAGTGATAGAGGAAAGCTCTAATGGTGGAGGAAAGTAGGTGAGACTAAAAGTAGTTAAGATGTTTGAAAGTTAGCTCAGATATACCATGAGGGAAGTAGCCAAGAGGTCGGAAAGCAATAATGAAGATAATACTGTAGAAGGAAGTAGCTAAGGCTGTTGAGGGAAGTAGCTAAGTGTAGGGGAGTAGATAAGATGTAGGGAAGTACTTAAGATGGAGATTATTAGCTAAGACAGTTGTAGAAAGTAGGAAAGATAGTGGAGGAAAGCAAATAAATTTAGTGGGTGAAGCAGTTGAGACAG
>WNWK01015501.1:0-47669 GCA_009830355.1 Cherax destructor | reverse complement strand
AATCATAAGATTTAGTGTGATTCTATAATTAAACTTAAAATTAGAACAACACAAGTAGACCTAAGAATAGGACAATGCAAAAGGATTTCTTGGCACGTGAGTTAGTACGTTGAATATGTTTACAAAAATGAAAAGAATGAGCTAAGGTAGTCAATTTACAGCTAATAAGATTCTAAAACTATAGCACCTGAGTTAGTTAATTAATTAAATAAAAGTTTATATATGAGTGTGATTCTAAAAAGATTTAAGAACAATGAATAATACTAAACTTAAAGATATGATATCTGATCAATTGATTTTTCTAGCTAATTGGATTAACACACTTTTGAATAGAAGTCACAGAGGTTTAGGATATATCTTTACAGTGTAATTGATTTATTATTTAACTAGCTAATAGAACTGGTTGGAAAGTTACTATGATTAGTATTAAGTTATAATGGAACAAATATTAAGATTCAGTATTGCACTAGTTGTGATTATAGAATTTATTAATGGCAATATAATGAAAATCAAAGTTAATTATTAAAAGAGAAATAAGTACTAAAGTGTATAAAAGTGTACAAAAGTAAAATTTATTAGTATTAACCCTTTCAGGGTCCAAGGGGGGTCTCCGAATCTCGTTCTCAGGGTCCATGAATTTAAAAAAAAAAAAAATTATTTTTTCTTATGAAATGATAGAGGTTTTTTTCTAAATCTAATAGGCTAAAAAATACATTTTTGCGATCAATACTCACCGAGATATAGAGATTTGAAGTTGGCGAAAATGGAGCCGGTGACGGCAACATCGGCGACTGCCGGTCACCCGGTAATATTTTTTTTTCTTTCTTGGACTTGTTTTCTGATCGAATTTTGTTTTTTTTGTTGCAAATAACTTTTATGGTCTGTGAGACCAATATAAGTGCTGTTTTTCAAATATTCACTCACTATTTATTACACAATATTCACATGAAGTTTCTTTCACTAATTTGTTTACACACTGTATTTACAAATTTTTACAATAACAAATATTAGTTATTTATATTGTTCAATCATATATATACATACATAGAGTCACTGGACATGTTTCTAGAAGTTCTGCAGCCTGTGGAAGTCTCTGAAACATGGTTCCATGCACAGTGGTGTTTCACATTCCACACACATAAAACGAGTGTCTTTGCGTTGTTGTGGGCGTTGTATGTGCACAGACAAAACACCTCTTCTGAGCCTTTTTCTTGCAAGCAGTAGCAGGCAGTTTTGTTAGGAAGTGTTCACCACCAAGCCTCAGACGAGAGGGTAGGTGTTGATGACTTGGTGTTGGGCGTGTTTCTATTGCAGGTGTTGCTCCTTGGTACTTGAATATTATTTGTCTGATGACAGACAAACAAAAATCGCCATATGGTGGTTTGTTTGTGGTCTTCAACTTATAGATATTATAAGCATTGAGCATGGTAATGTCCAGAATGTGAAAAAGAGTTTTATGTACCACTTGTAACTCTTGCGAACACAATCAGCAAACCCAATTTGCATGTCACATTTGTCCACTAAGCGCATATTGAGAGTGTAGTCAATCACAGCTGCAGGTTTTAGAATGGGTTCATCGGTCTCTCATTCACCCTGCCAGTGTCTGTCATTTCGTTAGGGTGAATAGATGACAACAGTGTGACATCTCGTTGTCATGCCACCGAAATGCCATGATGTCATTGGCAGCAAACGCTTGCACCTGACCTCTACGAGTGCCTGCACTGAACCTAGGCATATGCTTACGATTTGCACGCACTGTACCGCACACATCTGTCAAGTTCACTCGCAAAAATCACTGAGGGAGGGGCTTGTGTACCAGTTATCAGTATATAATATATGCCCCTTACCAAGATATGGTTCCATCATTGTTCTAACCACATCACCAGAGATACCCAATAACCTCCTGGTATCTTGCAATGTATAACTTCCGGTGTACACAATAATATCCAATACAATACCACTGGAGCAATCACAAAGCACAAACAACTTTATACCAAAGCGTTTCCTCTTGCTTGGTATATACTGCTTGAACGACAGTCTACCTTTGAACAGAATCAGTGACTCGTCAATAACAAGCTTCCTGAAGGGATAAAAATGCATATTGAATTTCTCTTTCAGATACAGAAACACATTTCTAATCTTATATAACCTATCGTTTCTGTCAGGGTGGTTTTGTCTGAAAAGTGAAGCATCCTCAGCAGTAGCACAAATCGATTCACTGATATTATATCACTGAAACCTGGTGTTGCAATCAGGCGGTCTGTCGACCAGTATGATTTGACACTGTGCTTATAAACATGAGGCATAAGCATTATTGTGGCAAAGAACAAGTACATCTCAGCCACAGTTGTCTCTTTCCACCTGTTGAGGCGTGATGTTGGTGAAAGTATTGTGTTTGCCATGGTGTACTCGTAGTATCTGTTGCTTTCCTGACAATAATATCCATCAGAGGTTCATCAAAGAATAATTCAAAGCATTCCAGTTCAGTGGCATTGTTCCCAAGTGGACACGATGGGCGTATTCCACATTGACTTTCATCAAACTGATGGGGACTGGGAATAAAATTGTCAGCTGCTTGCCAATCCCAGGTGCGGTCTGCTGGTGGGTACTGGATATTTACAGGTGGTTGTGGGGTTGTGGAGGTTGTGGGGTTGTGGGAGTGGAGGTTGTGGTTGTGGGGGTTGGTGGGTGGGTGAGGGTTGCCTTTGTTGTAGCTGAGCTGACTCAGCGGCGCGGTGCCAGCATGGTCCACTGCTGGTGCCTTGCGCCTGGCACCACCACCACTACCACTAACAGATGCTTGCGCATTTCTCATTCCAATTGCAACGCTATCATTGTCATTTTCACTATCACTTCCTGTTGTACCCCACGGGATGTACTCCGAGATGTACTCCTTCCCTTGGAACAGCATATGGCACGCTACCAGAGCGCATATACCGTCGTATATACTGACGCTTCACTGGAGAATATTCCACACCACTCTCGCTACTGGAACTGTTTTGAAGAGCTTGGAGTTCATATTCACTATCACTATCATCACCATTGCTCACATCAGAGTCTGGGATATGAGTAAATAACAGTTTCCTCTTTCGTTCTGGTACAATTGAGCGTGAACAAGATGCCACAGCACCGGAGGTGGAGGGCTGAGGGTCGTCTGGGTTTTCCTCAATATTACCGGTATTATGATCATTAGTTTCGGTCACAACTGCCTCAAAACCTTGAAACTCATCACCACTGACACTCCCATCGGTGTTAGAACTGTCACTGGGGAACAAAAGAGTCCCAATTCGCCGAGGAGTGAGGAGTTTCTTACCGCCCGGCATGCTGAAAAATGTGTACTAACATGGCGTTCCCACAATGCACCACTGGCTCCCCGATTTTTTTCCTACTGCGCACACTGACCACGCAGACCCATTCTCTCAACACTAGGCCTACCAGCCATTTCGCGCTAAATTTGAAGGCGCTAGAATTTATGCGTACTAGTACGTCAATAACCCCAGCGCGTAAGCCGTACTAGTACGTCAATAACCCTGAAAGGGTTAAAAATATAAAAGATAAGTACAATTTTTAGCAAATAAAGTGATTAATAGTAATTATAAATTCTAAGCAAGTAAGCTGATAAAAATATATAGGTATGTGGGTTGAAAAATGGGCACAAGTAAAAATTATATGTATTTAAAAATAAAAGTAAAACTATTTGTCAAAAATATTCATCAGAGGATAGACAAATACTTAAATGAGGTAGATGGGCAAAACATACACTACACTATACGTAGGGGTTTGGTATTGGACATTGTGTTTATACAGTCTCTGTTATATTTGCATCCCTAAGGAATCTTGATAGTTCATTCTCATTTGTGATAGTATACAACTGACCTACACTTGTTTTTTTCACTAGAATTTTTCCATCCCGGTGAAACATTGGTGGATTTTATCATTATTCTCTCGCTTAAGTCTTCTGATTCTATACCAGAGGTTCTGACGTTTTTTGGTCAGACACTCATTAATGAATACTTGTTTCCTGGCTTTAATAGATGATCTAATTAGATCTGTTTTCCCGTCATGTGTGGTGAATCTAAGCATAACACTTTTTCTACCATGGGAACCTAGTAATCGTGCTTCTTTTATATCTGTCACTGGTACATTTACGTTTATTTGATCTTTGATGATCTGTAAAGTAATGTCTTTACTGTTTGCTTGGGTCATATCACTGGGAAAGAATGGACTGTTCACTATTACTGCGTCTGATAACTTATCTTGCTCGGTTTTGTCCTCTTGTAGTGCAAGGTAGTTATTAAACTGGTTATCCATGTTGTTCTTCCACTCCTTTACTGCTTCCTCGACCTTTGTGTTTATAGATGTTATCTGTTCAGTGTGGCTATTAATGACAGTTTGGAGGGTTTTGCCAAAATCAGTCATTCCAGTTGTTGTTAACTTTTGTTCAAGGCTGAGGATTTTGTTTTCAAGTTGTGTCATCCTGGTATCTTGTTGTTGAAGTGCTTTACGTTGGTCCATATTTTCATTGATTAATTTGATGATGTATGACTTTAGTGTATCTGGATCATTCGTCATACCTGAGAGATTATCTGGGGTGAAGCCAGTGAAGGGGGAGCTTGTGGGGGAGGCAGCCATGTTTGTTGTTGATGCGCCGCCCTGGGTGGTGGTGAGGGGGGTGGAGGGTGTACCTGCGTCCTGGGTAGACAAGTTGATTAGTAGATTTCTTGGTGTTTTCTTGTTGATTTTGGATTTGGTTCTTCTGATGTTACGTCTCATTTGAGCACAGTAGTCGGGGAAGTTGGTGCGGCAAGATGAAGCTGTAGGCTGGTAAGCTGTAGGCTGGTGAACTGTAGGCTGGTAAGCTGTAGGCTGGTAAGCTGTAGGCTGGTAGGCTGTAGGCTGGTCTTAATTTAGGTTAAATGTTTTATTTTAGGTTAATGTAGACATTTTCATTACTCCATCTATGATATTTTCTTCAAAATTATATAAGAAACACATTACATATCATATAGCATATAAACATTGATACATACAATGTACCACCCTGCCTTGGTGGGAATCGGCCGATGTGTTAATAAAATAATAAAATAAACATACAATGTTTATATGCTAACGAGTGGGGAGTCGGGTGGAGAGTAAACATTACGTTTTCTCTGATGCAGTGTTAGACAAAACTGTAAATCTGGCGTCTGGTGCAGTAACCGCCCTTCATACGCGTTTGTTTACAATTCTCGGCATGAATTATTCATTACTTCTCCCTTTGTTTATGATGGCATCTAAAGATAGCTGTTA
Organism: Cherax destructor; assembly: GCA_009830355.1. Classification (NCBI taxonomy): domain Eukaryota; kingdom Metazoa; phylum Arthropoda; class Malacostraca; order Decapoda; family Parastacidae; genus Cherax; species Cherax destructor. The sequence goes on along the minus strand of WNWK01015501.1, from coordinate 42,380 downwards.
GAAACGATTAAACTCGGTGAACATGGTAATAATATGGCTGTGTAGTGTAGCCCAGGGGTGGGGGGGCTGCATATGTGTACCTACATCTACAGGCTACCTACATTGAATTCCTACAAATAAATACTACACACCTCTCTCCCTACATTAAGACTACAAATATTTTATAGTAAGTAATGAATGTACAGTGGCAGTAAAAGACAAAGAAGGGAAGTAACCCCGGAAAAGGACTTGGTAACTGAAGTCTATGGAAGGGAATTCCCCTTCCAAACAATAGTAACTCTTCCATCCTCTACCCTCCTCCTGTCTTCCACACATCAACAACTCTTCAATAGAGGTAAGTGTCATGTTATTATTGTTTTATTCTTCATGTCTCATTGTTTTCTGTGTAGATAAATGTAAATTTCATGTAAAAAAAAATATTTTAATACTTTTGGATGTCTGAAACGGATTAATTTTGATTTACATTACGTATTTCTTATGGGAAAAATGGTTTTGAAAATCATCAATTTTAATTTCGGCAGACTCTCTGGAACGGATTAACGACGATTTTCAAGGGTCCACTGTACTAACTTTTACTAGCTAGTACCAACTACTTCATATACTTAGTACTTTTTTTTAGTGCTATTACTTGCTTAAATTTTGTGCTATAAGTCAAGTCTTACTTCTAAATTAATTTTATATCATATTTACTGTCTGTCCATTTAATATTATTTACCTCTATTTAATTTAGTCCAAATATATATATTCTCTTGAAACAGTTCTCAACATACCAATACCCAGTACTGCCTTTCATCCAGTAACTGCTTTACTCTAAGCTTTAAAAAATAATTAAGGTGCTAATTCAGGTCCTAAAGTGTTTTACTTTTGTTGTTTACTATTATATTCCCTAGCTCCTTTATTTTAGAGTTAAATAACTGCCACAGTTTATATATTCACATTTGTTAAAATAGTTAAGGTGCTAACTCAGGTGCTAAAGTGTTTTACTTTCATTTTTTACTATTATTTTCCCTAGCTCCTTTATTTTTAGCTTTAGAATAACTACCATAGTTCATTTATTCACATTTGTAAAAATAACTAAGGTACTAATTCACGTGCTAAGAACTCTTTTTACGTTCTATTCTTAAGTCTAATTATAGAATCATACTCAATCTTATGATTCCAAGCATTGATCCTGATATTAACGTCTTATTAAGTGACTTACACGAACCTAACAATGTCAGATCTTTAAGCAAACATTACGATGACCTCACAGCATTATTAAATTCCCTACAAGCCGGTATGTCCATCATTGCTCTCACCGAAACCTGGCTAAAGTCTAATACAGTGTACTACAGATATCTATGCCATTTCTGGTTACACAGCCATACACAACTGTAGGCCAGACTAGCAAGGGGGTGGCACAGCTATATACAATGCAGACCAGCTTGAATGTATTAACAATGCTTGCACAAGAGATGAACATGGAGAATATATAATAGCTAAGTTTAAATCCAAATACAGTGGACCCTCGCTATTCGAACACTCCAAACTCGCCCTTTTATGTAAGTTTATTATTGTAAGTGCTTTTACAAGTGTATTTTTGGGGGTCTGAAATGGACTAATCTAATTTACATCATTCCTTGTGGGAATAAATTCGTTTGGTAACAGCACTTGAACAGCATTCTGGATTGAAGAATGTTCGAAACTCGAGGGTCCACTATACCTACAAAAACCTCTCACAGTGATAAACATCTACAGAGTACCACAGTCAAATATTAACCAATTTAGTGAAAAATTAGGAAGTATGATAACTGATGCACACATGAACAAAGACCATTTAACCCTTTCAGGGTTTTGGCCGTACTAGTACGGCTTACGCACCAGGGTTTTTGACGTACTAGTACGCCTAAATTCTAGCGCCCTCAAATCAAGCGGAAACAGACTGGTAGGCCTAGATGTGAGAGAATAGGTCTGTGCGGTCAGTGTGCGCAGTATAAAAAAAATCCTGCACCACACAGTGCGTAATGAGGAAAAAAAACTGACCGTGTTTTTGGTTTAAAACAGCGACTTTGCAGTCTATTTTCGTATGGTATTTATGGTTGTATTCTCGTTTTCTTGGTCTCATTTGATAGAATGGAAGATATATTACAGAAATAGAGATAATTTTGATTGGTTTCACGATGACAAGTACCCTGAAACTGAGCGCAAAGTAGCAAAAATGTTCGATTTTTGCCGATGTTCAAGAGTAAACAAATCACGCCATGCGTCCAATACACATCAACTGGCAAGTCTAATATTCTTGCACAAGTGCGCTGATATTATTTATACCATTTTTACAATGATGCAATAGTATACATAACAGAAAATCTTCTATTTTTTTGTGAGAATAAAAATTCAAAATGGAAAGCAAAAGTAATGTAAGAGGAGCCTGGAAACGTGACTAATGAACAGACAAAATGTTATTTTAGTGCCAGGAATGTCTGTCTCGTTTATTCTGGACCCTATTTTGAAATTGGCATCTTTTGAAATTTGTGTGAAATTGGTCAAATTTCCAATTTCTGACCACTTTATTGGGTAGTTCAAATCGGTAAATTGGCAGTTTCTTGTTCCCAATTGATAGAACAAATGGAATTCTAGCATAATAGCTAAAATTTTGGTAGACTGAAACATTGGAATTGGCCGAAAATAGGGCTCAAAGTGCGCGAAATCGCCGATGCATAAACATCATCGATACCGCTAACTTTGCGAGAGCATAATTCCATTAGTTTTTCATCAAATTTCATACTTTTGGTGTCATTATGATCGGAAAAGGATTCTCTATTATTTCATAAGATTTTTTTTTTTTCCGAAAAATTTGCGACTGAGAACGAGTTTGGGAGAGGGCCTGTCGACCCTAAAAGGGTTAATACTCACAGGAGACTTCAATATAAGTAGCTGAATTCACAAACACTATGATCAACTGCTTGCTGCTACCAACAGTAACAAAACCTACAAGAATCTCTGAGACTAGTGTTTCCTTATTAGACCAAATCTGGACTAACACCATATCCCCTTTAAAATCAGGCATAATCACAGATAATACCACAGACCACTACCCTACCTTTCTCATAACCAACCTAGGTAAATTACCCCAAGTTACCTTCAAACTTCATAATGAGACAGATATTAATAACTTCATAACAGCTATGACAAACATCGACTGGCAAACCGCGCTAGAAATCTACGTACAGTGAACCCCTGGTGTTTGTTATGCTCCAAACTCGAACAATTATGTAAGTGTATTTTTGTAAGTGCTTTTGTAAGTGTATTTTTGGGGGTCTAAAAGGACTAGTCTAATTTATATTATTCCTTATGGGAATAAATTCGTTTGGTAATGGCACTTGAACAGCATTCTGGAACGAATAAATTACGAAAACCGGGGGTTCACTGTATACAGATACTGGCGTATGTATTAATAATTTTCTAGAAAAGACACAATACCTCTATAACATGCATTGCCCTAAGAAAACTAAACAGATCACAGCTAAGAGACTAAACAGTCATTAGCTAACACCCAGCATTTTCAAATCCATTAATATAAAACACCTATATGAAAAACAGTACAGAATGGGACAAATAACAAGAGACCAAACAAAATGTTACTCATCAAACCTAACCAGCCTGATAAGGTCAAAAAAAATGAATTATAAGAACAGATTACATAACTTAAAAGGTGATATGAAAAAGACCTGGAAAATCCTATCTGAAATTCTAGGAACTAAAAAGATATCCAGAAACAGAACAATCAAATTTACAAAACCAGATGAACCCCTACTCCCACCTACTGAAACAGCAAACAGACTCAATGTTTTCTTCTCCACCATAGGAAAAAAGCTGGTGAGCAAAATCCCAAGCTCAAACACCCCACCTAACGACTACCTCACTGGCACATACCCGAATACACTATTCTTAGCTCTAACCAACCCAACAGAAGTCTCACTTGTTATCAACACATTAAAAAATAAGGCAGGAGATCTAAATAACTTACAACCTTTTATATACAAAAAAGCTTCTCAAGTACTGTCACCAATTATTGCAACACTCTTTAACAAATCCATCGAATCCTCCACCTTCCCATCAATTCTCAAAATAGCGAGGGTTACCCCCATACATAAAGGAGGAGATCAGAAAATAGAAATCCCACTGGGAATATTCATTGATTTACGTAAAGCTTTTGATACAATTGACCATGATTTGACCATGATATGGTATAAAAGGGCACTTCCTCAACTACCTAAAGTCATACCTTAGCAACAGAAGCCAATACGTGTACACAAATGGAGCTAACTCTTCTGCACAAACAATTACAGTTGGTGTCCCACATGGAATTGTTCTTGGCCCACTTCTCTCTCTCATTTACATAAATGACCTACCAAATGCATCTCAACTGCTGAAACCCATGCTATTTGCAGATGACACTACATACAGTGGACCCCCGCCTAACGAGCAAAATTCATTCCAGAAGCCTGCTCAAGTGCCATTACCAAACAAATTTACTTCCTTAAGAAATAATGTCACGTAGGTTAGTCTATTTCAGACCCCCAAAAATACACTTCCACAAGCACTTACAATATTATACTTACATAATTGTACGATTTCCGGGGTGTTCGTTAGGTGGGGGTCCACTGTACGTCTTCTCTCACCCAAACCCAATCATACTAGCCAACACTGTAAATGCAGAATTACAGAAAATATCTACCTGGATGATGACTAACAAGCTTACCCTCAATGTTGACAAAACCTATTTCATTCAGTTTGGGAACAGAGCTACAAATGTTTCACTTAACATAATGATAAACGGATCACTCGTCACAAAACTCAGAGGGAAAATTCTTAGGAATCCACCTTGACAGTGGCCTCAAATTTCAGACACACATACAACAAATTTCCAAGAAAGTCTAATCTTTAAGGGGGGCTCCTTGTCGTGGTAAAGAGACTATCGGTCTGAGGAATTGGACCTCTTGGTCTTCTTCCTCAGACTGAACCTAATTACCCCCCAATCCCCCCTTCCCTTTCCCATCTTCCCCATCCTCCCTTTTCCCTTTCCTCCTCCTCCTCCTCCCTCCCTTATTTCCTTCCCATTTTTTTCCTGGTAGCTTCCCTCCACAGGCAATCTAGTTCCTAGGTAGGGGGAGGGGTACCGTGGTCTTCCCCTTTCCGTTGAGGTTCTTGGCGGTGGTGTAGTTTGCCGTGGAATCTGGATCGCCCGGGGATGCCCCTCCCTGTCCGGTCTCCCGGGGAGTGGCTTTGGGTATCTTTCGGGCGACGGGTGTATATCTGGAGGCCACCTTTTGGATTCCAGGGGTGGTGACCGAAGGAGGTATGCTTTGTGGCAGATATCCGGCTGCCCTCTCTTTTGTCCGCCGAGGTAGCTCGGTGGATGTGAGGTTGCTATCCCGGATCGCTGGTTTACTGGCGTGAAGGGTAGGGTATAGCGACTACTCCAACTACCTATCTTTCCGATCATAGTATTGGTAAAGCTCTTCTACGCCATGTAGGTAAAGATATCTCATTTCACGCTCTCAAGAGCGGCACTCGCATCATCACGGTAAAGAATGCTGGCCAAGCTCGCGATCTTTCTCTTCTTACGACCATAGATGCTATTCCTATCACTATTGACAAGCATCATTCTCTTAATTCTTGTTGTGGTACCGTCATTTTACCCCACACCATTGTCCAACGGAATTTCCAGACATGTGGTGATGACATTTTGGAGCAGCTTGAGCTCCAAGAACTCCCTATCCTTAAGGTTGACACTTTTGTCCTCCCTGCCAATAAGCAAAGATGTTATCCTTGCAATATAGCTCGTTTAACGTTTGACTGCCGTGAACTCCCACCTTCGGTCTACATTGCAGGTCAACGTTTACAAGTTCGAAAGGTGACCCCTACACCACAACGGTGTAGAAACTGCTGGCGTTTTGGTCATCCAGCGAAATATTGCAGGTCCATGGCCGAATGCCCAGTCTGTGGTGCCGACGATCATGCCAGTCCTTCTTGTACTTTACCTCCCTCTTGCCTTAACTGTCATGAGGCACATCCATCGTACTCTCGCCGTTGTCAGGTTTACCTGAATGAGCGGGAAATCCGTTGTCTCAAGGAGGCGGAAGGCTTCTCATATGCTATGGCCGTCTCTCATCTACGCCTTCAAGGGAGACTTCCCCGTATTTCCTATTCTCACATTGCTAAACGTCGCCCCACTTCTGGGGTTCCAACTTCCTCGACTTCCTCTGTGGTTACAACATCCTCAGTCACCCCTGTCTCGAATCCTTTTGATGTTTTTGGCTCCGAGGTCCCTACCTCGGCATCCCATACTGTCCACACTCCTTCCTCTACTCACTCGCACAGTTCTGAGTCTACACGTCCTCATCCTTCACCTAAACCTCCGCGCCTCCCTTCTTCTCATAAGTCCGGCAAAAAATCCCTATTGCCGGGTTCTTCGCCTCTGACTAGTTCTGTAACGTGTGTGGAGGTTCATCCTCCTCCACGTACAATATCTTCATCCCCTGTCCCCTCTCAAGTTCCTTCCCTGACTGTCCCTCCCCAGGCCACTTCCACTCCTGTCTCCTCCCAAGCCCCTTCGACAGTTTCCTCTTCCATCTCCTCGCCCTCTACTTTAGTACAGGTCTGCCTCAACATTCGCGTTTTCCACTTTCGCGGGCTTCACACATTCGCGAATTCCCGGCCGCCAAATTCCCAAATCATATTTAAGTTTCTTGCCACCCGAGCGTCCCAACTACCTTCAATCCAACCCGGCAGCCAGCCCGCCCACCACTCACTCACTGAGTGTTTTGTTTGTTCATTATTTGTTATTAAACTACAGTATAACATGTATGTAGTACTATATAGTACAATATTTTACTATGTTTTCATGCGTTTTATGATTGTTCATGGTTCAATAGGTTAAGGAAGCAGTAAGTAATGAATGTACTAATTAAAGGTTATCTATTACATTTATTCCAAATTGATATCAGAAACATGATAAATACCCTAGAACTGTAATAAATATGCTGAAATGAATAATATATGCCATATTATATGAGTGGGGTAAGAGAAGCAGGCAGACTGCCACCATAAAAGATGTTTACATAATAATATAATATCTTTATTTACTACAAGTACATGGTATACAGGCCTAGCTGACATCAGTGACATATACTACTATATAGAAAGTCCCTTGTTATGCTGAGCATTTCGGGCAGATTAGGTCAGTGTCCTAGGATGCGACTCACACCAGTCGACTAACACCCAGGTACCCATTTTACTGATGGGGAACATAGACAACAGGTGTAAAGAAACACGCCCAATGTTTCTGCCCTGGCTGGGAATCGAACCCAGGCCCTCGCCCTCGCCTAAATCACTCTTGTTATAAGAACAAATGCAAAAATAGCATTTATTATTTTTAGAATAATAATTTATAATAATTGATCTGGAGCACTTTAAATGTCATCAATATTTGGTAGCTGACATTTAGAGCACTCCACAGCAATTATTATTAATTATTATTATTATTTATTATTATTATTTCCCTACAATATATTACAGGGAAATTATTTTTTTTTTTTTTTTTTATTAACACATCGGCCGATTCCCACCAAGACAGGGTGGCCCGAAAAAGAAAAACTTTCATCATCATTCACTCCATCACTGTCTTGCCAGAGGGGTGCTTTACACTACAGTTATAAAACTGCAACACTAACACCCCTCCTTCAGAGTGCAGACACTGTACTTCCCATCTCCAGGACTCAAGTCCGGCCTGCCGGTTTCCTGAATCCTTCATAAATGTTACTTTGCTCACACTCCAACAGCACGTCAAGTATTAAAACCATTTGTCTCCATTCACTCCTATCAAATATGCTCACACATGCTTGCTGGAAGTCCAAGCCCTCGCACACAAAACTTCCTTTACCCTCCCTCCAACCTTTCCTAGGCTGACCCCTACCCCGCCTTCCCTCCACTACAGATTTATACACTCGAGTTATTCTGTCTCGTTCCATTCTCTCTACATGTCCGAACCACCTCAACAACCCCTCCTCAGCTCTCTGGATAATAGTTTTGGTAATCCCGCACCTCCTCCTAATTTCCAAACTCCGAATTCTCTGCATTATATTCACACCACACATTGACCTCAGACATGACATCTCCACTGCCTCCAGCCTTCTCCTCGTTGCAACATTCATCACCCATGCTTCACACCCATATAAGAGTGTTGGTATAACTATACTCTCATACATTCCTTCTTTACTTCCATGGACAAAGTTCTTTGTCTCCACAGACTCAAGTGCTCCACTCACCCTTTTTCCTTCATCAATTCTATGATTCACCTCATCCTTCATAGACCCATCTGCTGACATGTCCACTCCCAAATATCTGAATACATTCGCCTCCTCCATACTCTCTCCCTCCAATATGATATCCAATCTTTCGTCACCTAATCTTTTTGTTATCCTCATCACCTTACTCTTTCCTATATTCACTTTCAATTTTCTTCTTTTACACACCCTACCAAATTCATCCACCAACCTCTGCAACTTCTCTTCAGAATCTCCCAAAAGCACAGTGTCATCAGCAAAAAGCAACTGTGACAACTCCCACTTTGTATTTGATTCTTTATCTTTTAACCCCACACCTCTTACCAAGACCCTCGCATTCACTTCTCTTACAACCCCATCTATAAATATATTGAACAACCACGGTGACATCACACATCCTTGTCTAAGGCCCACTTTTACTGGGAAATAGTCCCTCTCCCTCCTACACACACTAACTTGAGCCTCACTATCCTCATAAAAACTCTTCACTGCTTTCAGTAACCTACCTCCTATTCCATACACCTGCAACATCTGCCACATTGCCCCCCTATCCACCCTATCATACGCCTTTTCCAAATCCATAAATGCCACAAAAACCTCTTTACCCTTATCCAAATACTGTTCACTTATATGTTTCGCTGTAAACACTTGGTCTACACACCCCTACCTTTCCTAAAGCCCCTTGTTCATCTGCTATCCTGCTTTCTGTCTTACTCTTAATTCTTTCAATAATAACTCTACCATACACTTTACCAGGTACACTCAACAGACTTATTCCCCTATAATTTTTGCACTCTCTTTTGTCCCCTTTGCCTTTATACAAAGGAACAATACACGCTCTCTGCCAATCCCTAGGTACCTTACCCTCTTCCATACATTTATTAAATAATAGCACTAACCACTCCAAAACTATATCCCCACCTGCTTTTAACATTTCTATCTTTATCCCATCAATCCCAGCTGCCTTACCCCCTTTCATTCTACCCACTGCCTCACAAACTTCCCCCACACTCACAACTGGCTCTTCCACACTCCTACAAGATGTTATTCCTCCTTTCCCTATACACGAAATCACAGCTTCCCTATCTTCATCAACATTTAACAACTCCTCAAAATATTCCCTCCATCTTCCCGATACCTCTAACTCTCCATTTAATAACTCTCCTCTAATTATTATTATTATTATTATTATTTCCCTACAATATAGTGTGCCTATTACATACATAGAAAACACTATGCAAATATTAACCCACCACTCAAACTTTTCCTTACCAATTTTAACAGGACACATGACCATAACACTTGACACAGAGCACTCCTCGATGTTCCCCGTGTCCATCTAACACTATGTAAAAACTGAATGCATATAAAAGGCACGAAAATTTGGAATTCATTACCTTTCATTGCCAAAGAAACCCTGCCTGTACCCCAATTCAAAACGATGCTAAAAAACCACCTTCTCACCCAAACCTAAATGCACAATATCAAACATTCCCAACAAAGTAGAATAATCACTTAAATGTAAAAACCTGATTAATCACTTAAATGTAAAAACCTGTTATGAATAATACATACTAAGCTAACTGTTTCTATAACATTTACATTATAATGACCACATAAACTGTAATTGCAATGCAACTAATTGTTTTAAATTTACCTCCAACGGCGTCTTCGCTCTGCGGCCCTTTACCTTCCCTTCTTGCTGATGGACCCTCCTTTCATCCTGACTCTCTCGTTGACTTTTTGACAGAAACTGACTTACTACACAAACTCTGAAGATTATACCTCTAGCACCTCCCTCAGTCCCTTCTACCTCGATCTCTTGCTACCCTCTATCCCTGCACTATCCACTGTCCTGCTGCACTCCATACTCTACTAATCATCCATCCTCCCTCTTACAACCCATTCTTCCTGCATCCTGCAATAACCTGCAGCGTTGTATGACCCCTGTGGTTTAGCACTTCTATTAGATTATAATAATAATAATAATAATCCAAGAAAGTCTCCAAGGCCGTATGAATACTATCCAAGATAAGGTATGTACTATGTTCAACAACCAGCTCTCCTTACCCTGTATCACTCGCTCATTTACCCCTATCTCACCTATGGAATCTGCGCATGGGGATCAACAACAATAAATCATCTCATACCATTAATTACACAGCAAAAGGCTGCAGTCAGAATGATGATAAATTCCCACTCCAGACAACATACTTCAATATTCAAAAGTCTAAACTTACTCACCGTACAAGACATCCATACTTTTTACTGTGCCTACTACATACATAAAACACTAAACTCAAATATATACCCACCACTCAAAATTCTCCTTACCAACCTTAACAGGGCATATGACCATAAGACAAGACACAGATCACTCTTTGATGTTCCCCGGGTCCATCTCACACTATGCAAAAACTCGATGCACATTAAAGGCCCAAAAATTTGGAATTCATTACCTGTGATTATTGAAGAAACCTTGTCATTACATCAGTTCAAGACTCTGCTAAAAAAAAAAAACACCTACTCACCCAAAACTAAATACACAATACTTAACATTACCTACAAAGTTAACAAATCACTTTCCACTGCCTCAAAATATCATTATTCACTGTGTTACTTCCTTAGCCTCAAAACCCCTTAAATAATTGTTCAGTGAACAATAATTTCTCAAACCTAATCTAATGCAAATGTTGAAACTTATATCTCATAAATGTATAAACCAGTTATAATTAATGCAACCTTATCACACTGTTTCTATAGCATTACCAAATAGAATAATCCATTGTACTCTTGTACTCCTTGTAACTCATCTAATGACCATATAAACTGTTATTGCAATAAAAATAATTGATTTAATTTGTTTGATCTGATTTCATAAATTGTATTACTACATATAATAAATTGATTGTTCTTTTATAAAACTGTAATGCTTCAAAATTGTAAAACTATTATGCTTCAAAATTGTAATGTTCAAATTTCATTGCTTAAATACTCAATTATTATACAGTCATCCCTTGGTTTTCGATTGTCCCAGTTTTCGCCGATTTTGGTTTTCGCTGACTTTTTTCATGGAAAAATTGTCTCAGTTTTCACCGATTGTCTCAGTTTTTGCCGATCGTATGGAACCTGTCCACCAGTGCCGCGCACATACAAAGGCCGTAGGCCCGCCACCCACGCACATTGTCACGCAGTCTAGCATTGTTTATGCTTGAGTGAACATCACCCCAGGAGTTCATACAAAACATTTATTAACAATTCATTGTTTTTGGCCCTTGATTATTGTGTGTGACTACTAAATAAGCTACCATGGGCCCAAAGAAAGCTCCTAGTGCCAGTTCTTTGGTAAAGAAAGTGAGGAACACCGTAGAAATAATAGAAAAATATGATAGTGGTGTACGTATTGCTGAGCTCGCCAGGATATACAAGAAAAACCCATCAACCATCAACCATTGTGGCGAAGAGAAAAGAAATCATGAAAGCTAATGTTGCGAAAGGGGTGAATACGATAACGAAACAGAGATCACAAACAATTGAAAATATGGAGAAATTGTTGTTGTGGATAAACCAAAAACTAATAGAGGGTGATAGTGTTGTGCAATCCATCATATGTGAAAAAGCAAGGCAGTTGCATGCCGATCTTGTCAAGAAAATGACTGAAACCAGTGTTGATGTTGATGAATTTAAGGCCAGCAAAGGCTGGTTCGAAAACTTCAAGAAGCGAAGTGGCATACACAGTGTTGTGGCCCGATGGTCTGGTGGCTAGAGCTCTCGCTTCACACACGGAGGGCCCGGGTTCAATTCCCGGCGGGTGGAAACATTTCGACGTGTTTCCTTACACCTGTTGTCATGTTCACCTAGCAGCAAATAGGTACCTGGGTTGTTAGTCGACTGGTGTGGGTCGCATCCTGGGGGACAAGATTAAGGACCCCAATGGAAATAAGACAGACAGTCCTTGATGACGCACTGACTTTCTTGGGTTATCCTGGGTGGCTAACCCTCCGGGGTTAAAAATCCGAAGAAATCTCATCTTATCTTTGTAAGGCATGGTGAGGGTGCCAGTTCAGATAAACATGGGGCTGAAAAATTTGTGTGTGACTTTAAAGAATATGTAGAGGCAGAAGAATTTAAACCCCAACAAGTGTTTAATTGTGACAAAACAGGCCTCTTTTGGAAGAAAATGCCAAGGAGGACCTACATCACACAGGAAGAAAAGGCAATGTGAGGACACAAGCCTATGAACGACAGGCTAACTCTAATGTTGTGTGGTAACGCTAGTGGGGATTTCAAAGTGAAGCCTTTACTGGTGTATCACTCAGAAAATCCCAGAGTGTTCAAGAACTACAGTGTTGACAAGAGTAAATTGTGTGTGTTTTGGAAGTCTAATGCTAAGGCATGGGTCACTAGGGAAATTTTCCTGGAATGGTTTAATCAAGTGTTTTGCCCCAGTGTGAAGAAATATCTATTGGAGAATAAATTGCCACTTAAGTGCCTCCTGGTAATGGACAATGCTCCTGGTCATCCTAAAGACCGTGTGTAAGTTTATTTAGGTACAGGTACATAAATAAGTACAATTATCAGAGTATGTATATATAAAATACGCAATGACTTTAAAACACTTGAAACTTTGGAAAGTTTTCAGACAATCAGGAGAGACGCAGAGTTCATGGAGGATGTAAACAGAGTGGACAGTGGCGTGCAGATGCCATAATAGTGAAGCAGGAGCTGTATAAACAAATTTTTTTTGGTATAATTTGAAATGTCCACATTAGTGAAGAGCCATAAAGCAGTGCCCTCCTGTCTGCTTAAATTAATCATAGAATCTTATGGTCAAATTTTGATTACTATTTCTTTTTTTGCAGCTGTACTCGCAAGGCCCTATGTGTGACATGATGATTGGAAGCTGTGACACAAGTCCACAACTCTACGATGACCAAGAAGATATGTCTGATGAGGAAATCATGGAGGATGCCCCTCAGAAAGATTTAAAGGGAAAATCTGGTGTTGATCTCCTGGACATTGTAAGTCTACAGCATTTTGACGGCTCGTGGACACTGACTGACGTGGCTGATCTCTCTGATGTAACTCTCTCCCAGCTTAAGGACAAGAATCCTTCTCAGGTAAGAACTCTGACAGTTTCATGAACTAAAAGTTATTCTAAAGTCAAAATGTAAGTGAAAATGTTGCTAAACACCAATAGGTATGTAAATAGACTCTTTTTTTTATTACATCAAACGTTTCCCACTGAGGCAGGGTGACCCGAAAAAGAAGAAAAACTTTCATCATCACTCACTCCATCACTCTCTTCCCAGAGGTGTGCTGATACTACAGTTCAGAAACTGCAACATATCCCCATTCCCTCCTTCAGAGTGCAGACACTGTACTTCAAACCTCCAGGACTCAAGTCCGGCTAACTGGTTTCCCTGAAATCCCTTCATAAATGTTACTTTGCTCACACTCCAACAGCACATCAAGTCATAAATACCATTTGCCTCCACTTGCTCCTATCTAGCACGCTTGCTGGAAGTCTAAGCTCCTTGCACACAAAACCTCCCTCCTGTATCACATTCTCTCCAACATTTCCAATGCCTTCCACTACAGATTTATACACTCTCCAAGTCATTCTGTTTTGTTCCATCCTCTCTAAATGTCTGAACCACCTCAAGAAGCCCTCCTCAGCCCTTTTGAATAATACTTTTAGAAACCCCACTACTTGTAGTTTCTAAGCTATGGATTCTCTGCATAATACTCACACTGCACATTTCCCTCAGACATAACATTTCTACAGCCTCCAGCCTCTTCCTTGCTACAACATTCACAACCCGTGCTTCACGCCCAATTTTTATTTATATTTATAACCACTCAATTTGTCACTGCCTTATTAATCTTAAGTTAGTCTTAAGTTTGCCCGAAATGCTCTGCATATTAAGGGGCTTTCTGCATGCACACCTAATGTTATTCACCTCTGTATAGACATTGGATCATTCTGAAATAAAGTATTTTATTATATCTTATACAGTGGACCCCTGGTTTACGTTATGCTCCAAACTCGAACAATTATGTAAGTGTATTTTTGTAAGTGCATTTGTAAGTGTATTTTTGGGGGTCTAAAAGGACAAGACATCCATACTTTTTACTGTGCCTATTACATACATAGAAAACACTATGCAAATATTAACCCACCACTCAAACTTCTCCTTACCAATTTTAACAGGACACATGACCATAACACTAGACACAGATCACTCCTCGATGTTCCCCGTGTCCATCTAACACTATGTAAAAACTCAATGCATATAAAAGGCACAAAAATTTGGAATTCATTACCTGTCATTGCCAAAGAAACCCTGCCTGTACCCCAATTCAAAACGATGCTAAAAAACCACCTTCTCACCCAAAGCTAAATGCTCAATAACAAACATTCCCAACAAAGTAGAATAATCACTTAAAGTAAAAACCTGACTAATCAATTGAATGTAAAACCTGTTATGAATAATACATACTAAGCTAACTATTTCCACAACATTTACATTATAATGACCACATAAACTGTAACTGCAATGCAATTAATTGTTTTAAATTGTTATCTCACTCAATTAGTTGCATTGCTACAATTAATTGATATGTTCAACTTATATTCAAACTTTATAACTTAGATACGCAATTATACTTATTTTAAAAATTATCAACCATAACTTTTTACCATGTAGTCTAGAATTAAGTAGTCCTAAGAATGCCCGCAATGCACAGCATATTAGGGGCTTTTGGCATGTACATCTCATTAATAACTATGTAATAACTATGTATAACTATGTCTACCATGTATCATTGTACCATGTCTCAATAAAGTATTATTATTATTACTAATCTAATTTACATTATTCCTTATGGGAACAAATTCGTTTGGTAACAGCACTTGAACAGCATTCTGGAATGAAATAATGACATAATCCGGGGGTCCACTGTATAATACTGTTGGTACCACTATACAGTGGTCCCTCGGTTTTCGCCAAAAATTCGTTCCAGAATGCTGCTCAAGTGCCATTACCGAACGAATTTACTTCCTTAAGAAATAATGTCACGTAGGTTAGTCTATTTCAGACCCCCAAAAATACACTTGCAACAGCACTTACGAAAATACACTTACATAAATGTTCGAGTTTGGAGATGCACGAAAACCGAGGGACCACTGTACTCTCATACATGGATAATGTTCGTCTCTACAGACACCTCAGTACACCACTCACCTTTTTTGCCTCTTCAAATCTATGGTTCACCTCTCCTTTCATAAACCCATCTGTTGACAGTTCCACTTCCAAATATCTGAACACACTCACTTCCTCCATACTCCCTCTAATCTGATATTCAATCTTTTATTTTCTAAATCTTTTGTTATCCTCATCGCCTTGCTCTTACCTATGTTCAATTTTAATTTCCTTCTTTGACACATATTTGGGTTTTAACCCTTTGAGGGTCCAAGCCGTAGATCTACGCATTGCCCACAGTGTCCAAACCGTAGATCTATGCCATGAGCTCAGCTCACTCAGATAAGCTGTGATCGGTAAATTTGGGCCTAGATATGAGAGAATGCATCTATGTGGTAAGTGTGCACCATATAAAGTAAATCCTGAAGCACACAGTGCATAATGAGAAAAAAAAAACTGCGACTGTGTTTTTTTATTAAATCAGCAACTTTGTGGTGTATTTTCATGTGGTTTTTACGGTTGTATTCATGATTTCTTGGTCTCGTTTGATAGAATGGAAGATATATTACAGAAATAGAGATGAATTTTATTGGTTTTAGTACTGAAAATAGCTTCTAATTGAGCTCAAAGTAGCGGAAATGGTTGATTTTTGCTGATTTTCAAAAGAGTAAACAAATCACATCACGCGACCAATACACGTCAACTGGTGGGTCTAATATATGTTTACAGATGCACTGATAGTGTTTATACAATTATTACAATATTGCATAAGAGTAATTCATCTATTTTTTGGTGTGAATAAAAATTCTTTATGTAAATAAAAAATCAAAATGGAATTCAAGTGTAAAGCCTGGAAACATAACTAATAAACAGAGGAAATGTTATTTTAGTATCAGGAATGCCTGCATTGTTTATTCTGGATGCTGTTTTGAAATTGAAATATTTTGAACTGTGTGTGAAATTGGCGAAATTACCAATTTCTAATCACTTTATTGGCTACTTAAAAAAGTTGATTGGGCAGTTTCTTGTGCTCAATCAATAAAATAGAAGTAATATTAACGAAATAGCTAAGAATTTGGTCAACTGGAATAATGTAATTGGCCTAAAATAGGGGTCAAAATAGGCAAAATCACCGAAATGTAAATATCGCTGACACAGTCAAATTTGCGAGTGTAATTTCGTCAGTTTTCCACCAAATTTCGTACTTTTTGTTTTATTACCTTTAGAAAAAGATTCTCTACCATTTCATAAGAAAAAAAAAATTAAGATATGTTAAGATATGTTATTAACAAGAGGTTTCATCTTCTGAGGGATTTTTTCAATCCAAATAAAACTCCTGATAGGCAAAACATCTCCCTATTAAAATGTTTTAAAACCTGCATGTGTCTTTTTACATAAACTTTAACTATAAATGTATAAACTTGTCACATTTGATTATCTATACTATAACAGGTATGGAATATTTTCCATTGACTTGCTTTATTCACTGTCCAGACCCCCGGTCTGAAACTTGTCCACACTGTCAAAGAATTTAAAAAAAAAATATTATTTTCTTATGAAATGGTAGGGAATCTTTTTCTGAAAGTAATAAAACAAAAATTATGAAATTTTCATGAATTTTACTGTCAGCAATATTTACTCATCTGCGATTTTGCCCACTTTGAGTCCTATTTTAGGCCAATTACATTCTTCCAGTGGACCAAATTCTTAGCTATTTCATTAGTATGTCTTCCATTTTATCAATTGAACAGAAGAAATTGCAAAGTCAACTATTTCAACTACCCAATAGTGTTCAGAAATTGGTAATTCGGCCAATTTCACACAAATTTCCAATTTCAAAATAGGGTCCAGAATAAGCAATGCAGGCATTCCTGGCACTAAAATAACAGTTCCCATTTTTTATTCAAACAAAAAAAATAGAAGATTTACTGTTATGCAATATTGTAATAATTGTATAAATAATATCAGTGCCTTCATGAACGCACATTAAACCTACCAGTTGGACATGTATTGGACGTGTGACATGATTTGTTTACTCTTGAATATTGGCAAAAATCAAACATTTACCCTAATTTGAGCTCAATTTCAAGCTATTTTTCAGTCCTGAAACCAGTCAAAATCATCTGTATTTCTGTAATATATCTTCCATTCTATCCAATGAGACCAAGAAACCAAGAATACAACCATAAAAAAACATACGCAAATACACCGCAAAATCGCTGTTTTAAACCAAAACACGGTAGCAGTTTTTTTACATGTTGCACACTTACCACATAGACCTATTCTCTCATATCTAGGCCTAAATTTACCAGTCACAACTTATCAGAGTGAGCTGAGCTCATGGTGTCATACTACGGGACTGTCACTGAAAGGGTTAAAAAGGAAGTAGAGATGCACTTGATGGGACATTAATCACAGTGCTCACATAAGTGTGAGTGCTTGATGAGACAATAATCACAGTGCTCACATAAGTGTGAGTGCTTGATGGGACAATAATCACAGTGCTCACATAAGTGTGAGTGCTTGATGGGACAATAATCACAGTGCTCACATAAGTGTGAGTGCTTGATGGGACAATAATCACAGTGCTCACATAAGTGTCAGTGCTTGTAAGTAAGTTTATTCAGGTATACACAAATACAGTTACATAGATTATCATACATAGCAGCATATGTGTAGAAAACCTAGGATAACCCAAAAAAGTCAGACAGAGTGACTTATTTCCATTGGGGTCCTTTTAGTACCTTAATATTATACACTGTAGTAGATACTAGTTATTATACTATAATTAAAAGGAATAAGGTAAAAAGAGTTATTTACATGTACATGTATGGTAACTAAAAAAAAATAAAAAATCATTCTCCTCCCTTTCTGTCGCTACATTCATTAGGTAGATTTTGGCTCTCTTCTTGAACTGGCTCATGCTATGACTGGCTTTGACATGTGCAGGCAGTCTGTTCCATTCCTTTATTCTTCTTCTTTCTTTCAACACGTCGGCCGTTTCCCACCGAAGCGGGGTGGCCCAAAATGAAAAACGAAAGTTTTCCCTTTTACATTTAGTAATATATACAGGAGAAGGGGTTACTAGCCCCTTGCTCTCGGCATTTTAGTCGCCTCTTACGACACGCATGGCTTACGGAGGAAGAATTCTGTTCCACTTCCCCATGGAGATAAGAGGAAATAAGAACAAGAACTAGTAAGAAAATAGAAGAAAACCCAGAGGGGTGTGTATATATATATGCTTGTACATGAATGTGTAGTGTGACCTAAGTGTAAGTAGAAGTAGCAAGATGTACCTGAAATCTTGCATGTTTATGAGACAGAAAAAAGACACCAGCAATCCTACCATCATGTAAAACAATTACAGGCTTTCGTTTTACACTCACTTGGCAGGACGGTAGTACCTCCCTGGGTGGTTGCTGTCTACCAACCTACTACCTAGGATTCCTTTATTGCTGTACAATAAAAGGTGTTTGAAGCCTGGCCACTGACTGTGGGTACTACAAAGTTGTGCTCTTTCCCCCTAGTACTATGACTGCTTTGGTTCCCAGCCTTGACAAAATTGGCAGCAAGATATTCTGGACACTGTTTGTGAGCAATTTTATAAACTTGATTCAACTTAAGTTGTTTTACTCTGTCTTCAATATTCAGCATATCCAATTGTTGTAATTCATCCTGGCCTACATGTTCTCTTGGGCCCAGGTCCAGGATGAATCTTACCATTTTGTTCTGTGTGATTTGCAGTTTATCTTTCAGTTTTTTTTGTTAAGGCGTAGTCAATATGACATTGTATAAGGGCTAGACATAGGGTCCTTCGAGCCTCAGTAGGTAGACACTGTACTTGTCTGTACAGGAACTTCAGTCTGGCATTCGCTTTCTTTACTATACTGTTCCCTATCAATTTTCCTGACATGCATGGGTCAAAGGGGATTCCCAGATATTTTACTGAGGAAACTGAAGTGATGGATTCCCCATTACATCGGACATTAAAATTATTTACCCTGCTCAGTTTATATTTCGTGCCAAAGAGTATGGCTTCTGTTTTCCCGAGGTGTAACGACAACTTGTTGCTGCAGGACTCCAGTTCCAGTGTTAATACATTAGCTATATCTTGTGGGTCTTTACCTGATACTAACAGAGCACTGTCATCCGCATATAGTAGGAGTTTGCACTTGACACTGATGGGCATGTCATTTACATAACACAGGAATAATAAGGGACCCAGAATACTACCTTGGGGAACTCAACATGCTATCGGCAGTGGTTCTGATTCTGCTTTGTTGATTTTGACAATTTGTTTCCTATTGCTAAGATAGGACTTAAACCAGTCTATGGAACCTATGCCGATAGCTTGAAGTTTCTTACATAATACATTGTGGTTGACAGTATCGAAGGTCTTTTACAAGTCTAAAGTTACCATTCCTATGAGGTTCCCTATCGACATTTCAGTTCTCATGTAATCCATCAGATTAATTAGGGAGGTGTCGGTTGACTAAGAGCTCCTAAAGCCTGATTGGTAACTACAGTGGTACCCCGACTTACGATGGTCCCCAAACTCACCCTTTTATGTAAGTTTATTTTTTTAAATGCTTTTGTAAGTGTAATTTTGGGGGTCTAAAAGGACTAGTCAATTTTACATCATTCCTTATGGGGATAAATTCGTTTGGTAATGGCACTTGAACAGCATTCTTGAATGAAAAAATATCGTAAGTCGGGGTACCACTGTATGACGAATGTTGTTGTCATTAAGATACTTCACTACTTGACAGTACACCGCCCTCTCTAGAATTTTGGATATTGCACTGAGTATACTAACAGGCCTATACAGTGAGCCCCCGGTTCTCGTCGGCAATCCGTCACAGAGGGCCCGTCGACCACCGGTTTGGTCGAACTCCGATTCTATTTTCCCCATAAGAAATACAGTGGTCCCTCGGTTTTCGGTCATCTCCAAACTCGAACATTTATGTAAGTGTATTTTCGTAAGTGCTTTTGCAAGTGTATTTTTGGGGGTCTGAAATAGACTAACCTACGTGACATTATTTCTTAAGGAAGTAAATTCGTTCAGTAATGGCACTTGAGCAGCATTCTGGAAAGAATTTTCGGCGAAAACCGAGGGTCCACTGTAATGGAAATAAAATTAATCCGTCCCAGACATCCAAAAGTATTAAAATAAAATATTTTTTAGAACTTTTTGACATTAAATTAAACACAATTTTATAACAAAATTAAAAATAAATAGTACAATAACATGTCACTTACTTTTATTGAAGAGTTGTTGATGTGTGGAGGACGGGAGGAGGGGAGAAGGTGGAGTAGTATGCTAGTGTTTGGAAGGGGAATCCCCTTCCATTAACACTGCAGGTAACAAGTTCTTTTCTGGGGTTACTTCTCTCTTTCTTTTAATGCCACTAGGACCAGGTTGAGAGTCACTGGACCCCTCTCTAACAAAAAATCTGTCCAGGGAGCTCTGTGTCTGGCGGTTCTTTAAAATGTCCTTAAAATGTAACAAGACATTGTCATTAAACATGTCGCATACACGGCGTGCAACATCTTGGTTAGGGTGATAATCATCCATGAAGCCTTGCACATCAGCCCATTTGTCACAGATCTCCCTAATCCTTGAAGAAGGCACCTTCTTCCATCTCGGTTCCACCTCCTCCTCCTCTGGACCATTTTCCTGACCTGTGGTCTCTTGTTGCAGTTGCTGTTGAAGCTCTTGCAGATCTTCAGTGGTTAACTCTTCATTGTGCTGCTCCACCAACTCTTCCACATCCTGGGTACAAACATCCAACCCCATGGACTTGCCCAGTTCCACAATTTCTTCCACAACAGGCTCAGGCTCAGGGTTCTGAGGCTCAGCCCCAAAACCTTCAAAATCTAGGACACAGTCTGGCCACAATTTTCTCCAGGCAGAGTTCAAAGTCGTGGTAGTCACTCCCTCCCAAGCCTTACCTATAAGCTTTACACAATGCAGGATATGGAAATGCTCTTTCCAAAACTCTTTAGGGTCATATCCATGTCTGTGGTTACATCAAAGCACTTTGAAACATTGCTTTGGTGTAGAGTTTTAAAGTTGCAAATGACCTGCTGGTCCATGGGCTGGAGGAGAGGAGTGGTATTAGGGGCAAGAACTTCACTTTGATGAACTCACAGCCCTGCACAATTTGCTCTGCCAAGTCTGGAGGATGACCAGGAGCATTGTCCATTATCAGGAGACACTTAAGTGGTAAATTATTTTCCTCGAGATATTTCTTCACACTGGGGCCAAACACGTTTTTGAACCATTCAAGGAAAATTTCCTAGTGACCCATGCCTTACTGTTAGACTTCCACATCACACACAAATTAGACTTTTTGATACCACATCTGCCAAACACTCGGGGATTTTCAGAATGATACACCAGTAAAGGCTTCACTTTGCAATCACCACTGGCATTAGCACACATCATGAGAGTGAGCCTGTCTTTCATAGGCTTATGTCCTGGCTGTGCCTTTTCCTCCTTTGTAATGTAGGTCCTGTTTGGCATTTTCTTCCAAAACAGGCCTGTTTCGTCACAATTGAACACTTGTTGGGGTTGGAATTGTTCAGCCTCTATGTACCCCTGGAATTCCTGCACATATTTTTCAGCCGCAGTTTTGTCACAACTGGCTGCCTCACCATGCCTCACAACACTATGTATGCCACTTCGCTTCTTAAATCTGTCAAACCAGCCTTTGCTGGCTTTAAATTCGTTCACTTCATCACTCGTTGCAGGCATTTTCTGATCGAGATCATCATGCAACTGCCTTGCTTTTTCACATATTATTGCCAGCGTAACACTATCTCCTGCTAACTGTTTCTCGTTGATCCACACCAACAACAAAGTTTCCACTTGTTCCAGCACTTGAGATCTCTGTTTTGTGACCATACTTGCACCTTTCGCAACAACAGCATCCTTGATTTCCTTTCTCTTGGCCAAAATGGAAGAGATGGTGGAATGGGATTTGCCATAGAGCCTGGCCAGCTCAGTGACACGCACTCCACTTTCATATTTTGCTATCATCTCCTTCTTCAATTCTACCGTATTTCTGACATTCTTTACCACAGGCTTGGCACTAGGAGCTTTCTTGGGGCCCATGGTGGCTTATTTAGCAGTTGCAAGCACTAAAAACACTGGAATAATGACAATATATATGGTATGAATGCGTGGGTAGTGTTCGCTCGCTTGTAAACAATAACACACTGAGTGCCTGGGCGCCCAGCTGGGCCACGGTCACATGCGTACGCGTTCGGGACGGATAGCCGACTCGTCGGACTCCGAGTAGCCGCCTAATACCGAGTCAAAAATATTGTAAAAAAACGTCGAACACCGATTTGGCCGAGCACCGACGCCGTCGAACACCGGGGGTTCACTGTAGTTGCTGACATCAGACCTACTATTTTTCTTGAAGATAGGAGTAACTCTGGCCTCCTTGAACCCCTCTAGTACTGTATTAGTGGTGATGGACAAATTTATTATGTGAGCAATGGGGATTGCCAGTTCAGAGGCACCATCTTTTAGGAACTTAGACGGGATGTTATCAGGGCCGGTGCTCTTAGTTGGGTTTAATCTGCTTAGTTCTTTTTGCACGAAGTCATGAGATACACTTACTAGTTGACAACTGTTTGGAGTTACCCCTTTATTGATATAGTATGTTTTAAACTTATCAGAGTCTGTGTTAAAGGTATTTGATGCAGCTGGTAGCTTACTTACTAGTGTTGATGCGACAGTTGTGTAGTATGAATTAAAACAATTTGCCACTTTAGTTGTTTCGTGGCATACCTCGTTATCAACATTTAGTACTATGTTAGATCTATCTACGGGTTTATGGCTATACCCCAACTGTTTTAGTTGTTGCCAGAGCTTTCTAGGGTTTTTCTTGTACTCTTCGATTTTTGAGCAATAGTGCCTAGCCTTTGCGCCTTTTATAAGCCTCTGCACTCTGTTCCTCACCCTTTGGAATTCATTTAGCGCTGCAATATCCTGTCTATTTGCCTTAAATCTTTTTATCAACTGGTCTCTGAATTTCATATTATCTAATATCTTAGTAGTCATCCAGGGTTCAGTTCTTCGTTTAATCCTAACCTCTTTAACTGGTGCAGTATTATCAAGGATGGCACTGAACATTGTTTTGAATTTTTCCCAGGCATCATTTACGTCCGTGCAACTTGTTATCACTGACCAGTCACAATTGTGTAGCATATTTACCAGTGTTTCTTTATTGTAGTTTCTAGTTGACCTAATTTTTATTGTCCTGTGTAGGCCTATCCGTTCCCTAGTGATTTTCCTGGTACAGTAAATGATGAAATGATCATTAAGACCTGTGGTAATGACGCCTGACTGACTAATGTTCTCAGGGCGGTTACAAAGTATGTGGTCAAATAGGGTGGATGAGAACTGTGGGATCCGGGTTGGTGTATTAATTAGTTGAGTGTAACTATTCAAATCCAGAATTTGCTTATACCCTTTACATAGCCCGTTATTTTGCTGTTGAAAACAGATGTTGAAGTCTCCCAGTATTACTGTCTCCACATTGTTATCAAGACCGGACAAGACTCTCGAAAAGTCCTCTAAGAACTGGTCATAGATGGGAGGGCGGTAACTAGTTCCTACTAAGATGGGTTTGGTCTTGGGAAGCAACACTTCAAACCATAGGATCTCCAGTTTATTTAAATCAGGTCTTGGATTATAGGCTAAGTCGTTCCTTATGTAGGCACATACCCCACCACCTTTTCTATTCCTATCTAAGCGTTTTATATTGTAACCTTCTATTTTGACCTCGTCATCAGTCACCATATCATCCAACCAGGATTCTGAGATGGATATAACTGCCGCTCTAGTTCTGTTAGCTAGAATCCTTATCTCTGCCAGTTTTGGAAGAAGTGATCTTGCGTTGACATGAATAAAGTGAAGGCCTGTTTTCCTAAGACAATCATAATCATCAATAAATGGCAAGGGGTCATTAGCATTAAAAATAGGTAAATCAATGTCATCATTGCTAAAGGGTAACTGTGCCAAAGTGCAGTTGTTACAAACAAAATAAAATCTGGCACCATTACCATAATCAAACACACATCCATTATGCACCCATCCCTGACACATGTCACATACGGTATGTTTACTGTTCTTCTTTCGTACCTTAGTACAGTGTATACATATGTCTGGTGGTGTCTGAGATATGTTAACTTCAGCCACAAAATGTTGAGAACTGCAACATTTGCAACTATATTCTGATAATATAAGTCTAAGTGTTCATTTGCAATTTATTTTAGGCGCTAAAACCCTCTGCAGAATCAAATATGAGGAATGGCCTGTAATTACATGGTTTATTTTGTGCATTACATAGGAGTTAAGGTTATCATTCTAGCCTAGACTGTCATTATCACCATGATTTATCTGTCTGTTTGCACCTGTACCAATTGAGGTTCTGGGTAGTATGATACCACTTAATAGTGCCACATAAGCTGTGCGCCACTATGTTTGTTGGGATATGTGGGGTTGCCATACCTTGCGGCGATAGTGACACTTAGGTTTCTGGTAGGATGGCCACTGTTGGGCTTTCACTCTCCAGGGAGCTACCACCCCATTCACCTTTTGCAGTCCCCATGACTGATTTCTTTCTTCAGAGAAATTCATTATCATGAGAAATATAATTATGGCAGCGTGAACCCCTCTTACGCCAGCCATGGCCACTCTTCACTCTTTATTACTTCACAACAAAAATTTGTTTTCTTTTCTTTTTTTTTTTCTTTTTTTTTTTTATTAAAAAGAAACCACTGATCCTATCAGACACCTAGAAATGGCCTAGTAGCTACTCTAGAAATCACCACTGGTTACTAGAAAATTTCTTAATACATACCCCCTCACCCCTTACTTATCCCCTTACTTGAAACTCCCCTCACTCATCACTTCACAGTCCAGCTTCACCTATCACACTTCTTGTCATTTCCATCCTTGCAGGGTAAGAAAAAGTTTTAATCAATAGCGTTGTACTTCCAAAGCCCCATTAATCCATTTAGCGGGGCTCTTCGTGTTGTTGACTGGTCCTCGTAGAGTTGATGTGTTAGCCATTTTTAAAAGTGAGGAAAAAACGGCCACTGCCCCTGACAGATTCCTTGGGGTTTTTGTCGTTAGATTTGGCGTTTTCTCCTATGTTTCCCTCCTAATGTACACTGGTCAATTAATATGGAAGTCAGCTATTTAAACATATTCTTTGCTAATCCACTTTCTTCCCACCTTTAGCACTGAGGGAAAGAACCGCCGCTATAACCTGTTTCCTTGGAGTTTGTTTTGTAGATTTAGCGGTTTCTCCTGTGCTTCCCTCCCATTAAGACTGGTGCAGTTGATATAATGGTCAGCTACTGTCAGTATGGTTAGAACGTCTCTTCGTAGTTGCACGTCTGGCAGTAGCTGGTGATTGAATGCCAGTCAGCCATGTTTAAATATTCACTTCCACCCCTCACCTGGCACTGAGGGAAGAAAAAAGAAACCGACACTACTCTACACTACAGACCTGACAGTTTCCTTGTCGATTTGTTGATTAGGTTTTCCCTTATGTTGACTTCACATTGAACACTGTGCAGTTGATAAAGGAGTCATTTACTTCAGTGTGGTGGAAAACGATTGTTTGTCTGGTTGTACGTCTGGTAGCGGGTCTGGTATTTGAATGCCGGTCTCCTGTTTTGGTCCTATTTGGTCCATTTCGCTGTAGTCACCGTCAGTTTTCTTGTCACTATAAGTTCCTTGTATGTTGTTGCAACAGTTCTTGCAAATAGGCCATCACTGGAGTTTGGGCCGGCCCAGGGAATAGCAAAATATAGGAGCTGCCTGGGTCATGACCCAGGCTGTCGCTCTTTCGCTCACATAAGTGTGAGTGCTTGATGGGACAATAATCACAGTGCTCACATAAGTGTGAGTGCTTGATAAGGTAAGCTTTAATTAGGGAATTACAAATGATTTAACAGACAATAGTATAAATTTGTACTACAGTTCTGAAGGGACATTGATGCTGTAGGGTTATATTATTAATAGTAATTAGATTTAACCTAGGTTAATCACTTGTAATTGAGTTGGTGCAGGTCATCATTTTCTCCTGTATACATTACCAAAGTTAAAAACAGAAACTTTTGTTTTTCTTTTTGGGCCACCCCACCTCGGTGGGATACGGCCAGTTTGTTGAAAGAAAGAAGAATAACAGGTAGTAGGTTAGTAGACAGCAACCGCCCAGGGAGGTACTACCGTTCTGCCAAGTGAGTGTAAAATGGAAACCTGTACTTGTTTTACATGATGGTAGGATTGTTGGTGTCTTTTTTCTCATAAACATGTAAGATTTCAGGTACGTCTTGCTGCTACTGTTTACACTTAGGTCACACTAAACATGCATATATGTACAAGCTTATATGTGCACACTCCTCTGGGTTTTCTTCTATTTTCTTTCTAGTTTTTGTTTATTTCTGCTTATCTCTATGGGAAAGTGGAACAGAATTTTTCCTCCATAAGCCATGTGTGTCGTAAGAGGCGACTAAAATGCCAGGAGCAAGGGGCTAGTAACCCCTTCTCCTGTATACACTACTATATTTAAAAAGAGAAACATTCGTTTTTTCTTTTTGGGTAACCCTGCCTTGGTGGGATGTGTCTAGTTTGTTGAAAGAAAGAAAGAACATTAATAATAATAAAATCAAGCATTAAGAACTGGATATGCTATGATAAGTGATAATAAGAACATTTGTTCACCTTCATCCTCTAGGCACTTTAAATTTAAGTTTTCTAATAACCTTCTTTCAACAAACCAGCGTTATCTCACCGAGGCGGGGTGGCCCAAAAGGAAAAATGAAAGTTTATCATTTTAAATTTAGTAATTTATACAGAAGGGGTTAATAGCCCCTTGCTCCCGGAATGTTAGTCACCTCTTACGATACACATGACTTACGGAGGAAGAATTCTGTTCCACTTCCCCATGGAGATAAGAGGAAATAAACAAGAACTAGTAAGAAAATAGAAGAAAACCCAGAGGGGTGTGTGTGTATATATATGCTTGTACATGCATGTGTAGTGTGACCTAAGTGTAAGTAGAAGTAGCAAGACGTACCTGAAATTTTGCATGTTTGAGAAAGAAGAAAGACACCTGCAATCCTACCATCATGTAAAACAATTACAGGCTTCCGTTTCACACTCACTTAGCAGGACGGTAGTACCTCCCTGGGTGGTTGTTGTCTACCAACCTAGTACAGTGGTCCCTCGTGTTTCGGTCATAATCCGTTCCAGGAGCTAGACCTTAACACGAATTACTCAAAACTCGAAACCTTATTTGCCATAAGAAATAATGTAAATACAATTAATCCGTTCCACCCAAAAATATTCACAAAAAATTCATTTTTTTTAAAGAATAAATACTACTATAGTTTTACATACACAAAACAATTATAAACTAATAAATTTATAATTAAACATTTAAAATAACATTTACTTACCTTTATTGAAGAGAGTTGCTGGCATCTGGAAGATAGGGAGGAGGACAGGGGGAGGGGTTAGTGTTTGGAAGGGGAATCCTCTCTCCCTGCATGACTGCTACACTCCCTGCATGCCTGCTACACTCCCTGCATGCCTGCTACACTCTTGCATGCCTGCTACTCCCTGCATTCTTGCTACACTCCTTGCATGCCTGCTACTCTCCCTGCATGCCTGCTACTCTCCCTGCATTCCTGCTACACTCCTTGCATGCCTGCTACACTCCCTGCATGCCTGCTACACTCCTTGCATGCCTGCTACACTCCCTGCATACCTGCTACACTCCTTGCATGCCTTCTACACTCCCTGCATGCCTGCTACACTCCCTGCATGCCTGCTACACTCCTTGCATGCCTGCTACACTCCTTGCATGCCTGCAACACTCCCTGCCCTGTGCCACTAGGAAGCTTCTTTGGACCCATGGTGACTTATTTCACAGTGACAATCACTAAACCAGCAATAAACACAACAAATTTATTGTGAAATGTTTGAAAGAGTGCGCTGGGTAATGTTCTCTCAACAGTAAACAACGCTAGACTGGCGTCCTGCGAGGCGCGCAAGCGCTGGCAGGCGGACAGGTCTGGTATGGACTGATACACGAGAAAATGGCCGATACGAGAAAAACATTGACCGAAAAAAGCTCTCGACACACGAAAAAAACGATATTCAGAATCATCGAAACACGAGGGACCACTGTACCTAGGTTTTCTAATAATGTCTGCCTAAAATTCTTACATTGTAATTGGTATACAGTGGTACCCCGAGTTTTGTACTGCTCCCAACTCGAACAATTATGTAAGTGCTTTTGTAAATGTATTTTTGGGGGTCTGAAACGGACTAATCTAATTTACATTATTCCTTATGGGAACAAATTCGTTCGGTAACGGCACTCGAACAGCCTTCTGGAACGAATAAAGTACGAAGCTCGGGGTACCATTGTATTTTCATTAACTTGTTTCATGTACAGTACTATACTATAAGCAACAGTTACAGTACTGTTTCATGTGCAGTACTATACAGTGGACCCCCGGTTTACGTACTTAATTCATTCCACAATGCTGTTCAAGTGCCGTTACCAAACAAATTTGTTCCCATAAGGAATAATGTAAATTAGATTAGTCCTTTTAGACCCCCAAAAATACACTTACAAAAGCACTTACAAAAATACACTTACATAATTGTGTGAAGTGATAGAGTGAAGAGTAATCATGGCTGGCTTAAGAGGGGTTCAGGCTGCCATAATTATATTCATCATTATACTGCATTTCTGTGAAAAAGGAAATCAGTCAGGGGGACTGGAAAAGGTGAATGGGGTGATAGCTCCCTGGAAAGTGAAAGCTCAACATTGGCCATCCTACCAGAAACGTAAGTGCCACTATCGCTGCAAAGTATGGCAACACCACATATCCAAACAAAAAAAGTGGCGCACAGCTTTTATAGTGGCGCTATTAAGTGGTGATATCCATACTAATCCAGGACCTCAATCTATGGTACAGGTGCAAAACAGACAGATAAATCATGGGGAGAATGACAGTCTAGTAGCTAGGAATGATAACCTTAACTCTCTATGTAATGCACCAGATAGGTCAATGTGAGACAACAGATCCATTATTAATATCTCAGACACCACCAGACATATGTATACACTGTACTAAGGCACGAAAAAAGAACAGTAAACTTACCGTATGTAAAATGTGTAAGGGGTGGGTGCATAATGGATGTGTGTTTGATTATGATAATGGTGCCAGATTTCATTTTGTTTGTAACAAATGCACTTTGGCACAGTTACCCTTTAGCAATGATGACATTGATTTACCTATTTTTAATGCTAATGGCCTCTTGCCACATATTGATGATTATGATTGTTTTACGAAAACAGGCCTTCACTTTACTCATGTCAATGCAAGATCACTTCTTCCAAAATTGGCAGAGATTAGGATTCTAGCTACCAGAACTAGAGCGGCAGTTATATCCATCTCGGAATCCTGGTTGGATGATACGGGGACTGACGACGAGGTCAAAATAGAAGGTTACAATATAAAACGCTTAGATAGGAATAGAAAAGGTGGTGTTGTATGTGCCTACATAAGGAATAAATTTGCCTATAATCCAAGACCTGATTTAAATGACAACAAACTGGAGATTCTATGGTTTGAGGTGTTGCTTCCCAAGACCAAACCCATCTTAGTAGGAACTAGTTACCGCCCTCCCACCCATGACCAGTTTTTTGGGGACTTTCCGAGAGTATTGTCCGGACATGATAACAATGTGGAGACAGTAATACTGGGGGACTTCAACATCTGTTTTCAACAGCAAAATAACGGGCTATGTAAAAGGTATAAGCATATTCTGGATTTAATAGTTACACTCAACTAATTAATACACCAACCCGGATCACACAGTTCTCAGCCACCCTAATTGACCACATACTTTGTAACCGCCCTGAGAACATTAGTGAGTCAGGCATCATTACCACAGGCCTTAGTGATCATTTCATCATTTACTGTACAGTGGTCCCCCGAGTATCGTAAAAACTTCACTCCAGAAGCCTGCTCAAGCGCCATTACCGAACGAATTTACTCCCTTAAGGAAAAATTTCACGTAGGTTAGTCTATTTCAGACCCCCAAAAATACACTTCCACAAGCACTTACAATATTATACTTACATAATTGTACGATTTCCGGGGTGTACGTAACTCGGGGGACCACTGTACCAGGAAAATCACTAGGGAACGGATAGGCCTACACAGGACAATAAAAATTAGGTCAACTAGAAACTACAATAAAGAAACACTGGTAAATATGCTACACAATTGTGACTGGTCAGTGTTAACAAGTTGCACGGACGTAAATGATGCCTGGGAAAAATTCAAAACAATGTTCACTGCCATCCTTGATAATATTGCACCAGTTAAAGAGTTTAGGATTAAACAAAGAACTGAACCCTGGATGACTACTGAGATATTAGATAATATGAAATTCAGAGACCAGTTGATAAAAAGATTTAAGGCAAACAGACAGGATATTGCAGCGCTAAATGAATTCCAAAGGGTGAGGAACAGAGTGCAGAGGCTGATAAAAGGCACAAAAGCAAGGCACTATTGCTCAAAAATCGAAGAGTACAAGAATAACCCTAGAAAGCTCTGGCAACAACTAAAACAGTTGGGGTATAGCCATAAACCCGTAGATAGATCTAACATAGTACTAAATGTCGATAACGAGGTATGCCACGAAACAACTAAAGTGGCAAATTGTTTTAATTCATACTACACAACTGTCGCATCAACACTAGTAAGTAAGCTACCAGCTGCATCAAATACCTTTAACACAGACTCTGATAAGTTTAAAACATACTATACCAATAAAGGGGTAACCCCAAACAGTTGTCGACTAGTAAGTGTATCTCATGACTTCGTGCAAAAAGAACTAAGCAGGTTAAACCCAACTAAGAGCACCGACCCAGATAACATCCTGTCTAAGTTCCTAAAAGATGGTGCCTCTGAACTGGCAATCCTCATTGCTCACATAATAAATTTGTCCATCACCACTAATACAGTGCCAGAGGGGTTCAAGGAGGCCAGAGTTACTCCTATCTTCAAGAAAAATAGTAGGTCTGATGTCAGCAACTATAGGCCTGTTAGTATACTCAGTGTAATATCCAAAATTCTAGAGAGGGCGGTGTACTGTCAAGTAGTTAAGTATCTTAATGACAACAACATTCTTCATAGTTACCAATCAGGCTTTAGGAGATCTTACTCAACCGACACCTCCCTAATTAATCTGATGGATTACATGAGAACTGAAATATCGATAGGGAACCTCATAGGAATGGTAACTTTAGACTTGCAAAAGGCCTTCGATACTGTCAACCACAATGTATTATGTAAGAAACTTCAAGCTATCGGCATAGGTTCCATAGACTGGTTTAAGTCCTATCTTAACAATAGGAAACAAATTGTCAAAATAAACAAAACAGAATCAGAACCACTGCCGATAGCATGTGGAGTTTCCCAAGGTAGTATTCTGGGTCCCTTATTATTCCTGTGTTATGTAAATGACATGCCCATCAGTGTCAAGTGCAAACTCCTACTGTATGCGGATGACAGTGCTCTGTTAGTGTCAGGTAAAGACCCACAAGATATAGATAATGTATTAACACTGGAACTGGAGTCCTGCAGCAAATGGTTAGTAGACAACAAACTATCCTTACATCTCGGGAAAACAGAAGTCATACTCTTTGGCACGAAATATAAACTGAAAAGGGTAAATAATTTTAATGTCCGGTGTAATGGGGAATCCATCACTTCAGTTTCCTCAGTAAAATATCTGGGAATCCCCTTTGACCCATGCATGTCAGGAGAATTGATAGGGAACAGTGTAGTAAAGAAAGCGAATGCCAGACTGAAGTTCCTGTACAGACAAGCACAGTGTCTACCTACTGAGGCTTGCAGGACCCTATGTCTAGCCCTTATACAATGTCATATGGACTATGCTTGCTCTTCATGGTACTCTGCCTTGACAAAAAAACTGAAAGATAAGCTGCAAATCACCCAGAACAAAATGGTAAGATTCATCCTGGACCTGGGCCCAAGAGAGCATGTAGGCCTGGATGAATTACAACAATTGGATATGCTGAATATTGAAGACAGAGTAAAACAACTTAAATTGAATCAAGTTTATAAAATTGATCACAAACAGTGTCCAGAATATCTTGCTGCCAATTTTGTCAAGGCTGGGAACCAAAGCAGTCATAGTACTAGGGGGAGAGAGCACAACTTTGTAGTTCCCACAGTCAGTGGCCAGGCTTCAAACACCTTTTATTGTACAGAAATAAAGGAATGGAACAGACTGCCTGCACATGTCAAAGCCAGTCATAGCATGAGCCAGTTCAAGAAGAGAGCCAAAAGGTACCTAATGAATGTAGCGACAGAAAGGGAGGAGAATGTTTTTTTATTTTTTTAGCTAACATACATGTAAATGTAAATAACTCTTTTTACCTTATTCCTAGTATGTACAGTGGACCCTCGGTTTTCGTTCATCTCCAAACTCGAACAATTATGTAAGTGTATTTTCATAATTGCTTCTGTAAGTGTAGTTTTGGGGTCTGAAATGACTAATCCAATTTACATTTATCCTTATGGGAACAAATTCGTTTGGTAACGGCACTCAAACAGCATTCTGGAAAGAATTTTCAATGAAAACCGAGGGTCCACTGTATTCTTTATAGTATAAAAACATATATCTCCTACAGTGTATAATATTAAGGTATTAAATGGACCCCAATGGAAATAAGTCACTCTGTCTGACTTTTTTGGGTTATCCTAGGTTTTCTACACATAAGCTGCTATGTATGATAATCTATGCAACTGTATTTGTGTATACCTGAATAAACTTACTTACTTTCTAGAGTTTGGAGCAGTACTTAAACCGGGGGTCCACTGTACTATGTACAGTGGAACCTCAGTTTTCGTTTGCCCTGGTTTTCGTTGAATTCGGTTTTCAACTACTTTTTTAGTCAAAATTTTGTCCCAGTTTTTATTCATCCGCTCGGTTTTCGTTGAGTTCACAGTGGTCCACCATACCAAACGCGTCCGCCTGCCCACGCCCACACAAAACGTCCCACACATTCTGACTCGGATTGGCTTTGTTTCTTGTCGAGTGAGCATTACCCTGCGCATTCATCCGAAACATTTTTTAATAATGCATTGTTTTTTGTGCTTGTTTATTGAGTACGACTGCTAAATAAGCCATCATGGGGCCAAAGAAAGTTCTGAGTGCCAGCCCTTTGATAAAGAAGGCGAGAAACACGATAGAATGCAAGAAACAGACCTTTCTGGACAGATTTTTTGTGCGACAGGGGTCCAGTGGAAGTAAAAGACAAAAAAGGGAAGTAACCCCAGATAGGGCCTTGATACCTGAAGTCCTTATGGAGGGGGATTTCCCTTCCATACAATAACCTCTCTTCCTCCCTCTCCTCTCCTTGCTGTTTTCCATACGCCAACAAGAGTCTTCAGTAAAGGTAAAAGTGATGTTAAATGTTCATTTATCCATTTCTTTAGTCATTTATATTTATTTCTCATTGTTTTCTGTATGTAAAGCTATAGATATTCTCTATGAAATGTATTTTTTTTTAATACTTTTGGGTGTCTGGAATGGATTAATTGGATTTACATTATTTCTTATGGGAAATATTGCTTCAGTTTTCGTACAATTGGTTTTTGTCAGACTTTCTGGAACGAATTAATCACGAAAACCGAGGTTCCACTGTATAAGCAACATTTACAGTACTGCACTATAAGCAACATTTACAGTACTGCACTATAAACAACATGTACAGCACTGCACTATAAGCAACATTTACAGTACTGCTCTATAAGCAACATTTACAGTACTATTTCATGTACAGTACTGTACTATAAGCAAAATTTACAGTACTGTACTGTAAGCAACATTTACAGTACTCTACTGTAAGCAACATTTACAGTACTCTACTGTAAGCAACATTTACAGTACTCTACTGTAAGCAACATTTACAGTAGGTCTCCTATTTAACACTAATGCATTCCTGAAAATTATTCGTTACTTGAATCCTTTAAACCTTGAATCTATGTTTTCCATAGACACTCAGGTTAAATTCAAAGTTGCATTCCTAACCCATAATATTATGCATCTAATTTCATTTTTAACACCAGCTATCTACCCTGAAGGTTGGGTGACCCAAAAACAAGAAACATTTTTACCATCAGTCATTCAATCACTGTCTTTCCAGAAGCATGTTGACATCCCCATGCCTCCTTCAGAGGGAAGGGGATGTTGTAAGGCAGTACAGTGTAGTTTTGTACAGTGCAGGCAGTTTACTTCCCACCTGAAGGACTCAAGTCCAGCTAACTGGCATCTCTACATCCCTTCATT
The DNA here is from genome assembly GCA_009830355.1 of Cherax destructor. Lineage (NCBI taxonomy): Eukaryota > Metazoa > Arthropoda > Malacostraca > Decapoda > Parastacidae > Cherax > Cherax destructor. The sequence continues at coordinate 7,410 of WNWK01015501.1, read as the reverse complement.
AATGTTACCTAGCTCGCACTCTGACAGCAGGTCAAGTCATAAAAACCACTTTCCTTCACTCCTAATATGGTCGCACAAGCTGTTTGGATGTCGATGCCCCTAGCTTGGTAGGTTGGCAGGCAGCAACCACCCAGGGAGGTACTACCGTCATGCTTAATGAGTATAAAACTTGAGACTTATAATTCTTTACAATCTTGGTTGGATTGCTGGTGTCTTTCCTTTCAGTTTCATAAGCAAGATGACAAATATGTCTGACTACTACTATTTACACCTAACTCATGCTACACAGGCAATTGTGTATGTATATGAAAATGTTCATTTTTCTTTTTGGGTCACCCTGCCTCATTGGGATGCAGCCGGTTCATTGAAAAAAAATGTATACAAGGTGTTCCTCAACTTAAGATGGTGTTACATTCCGATGAACCCATCGTAAGTTGAAAAATATCATAAGTCGAATGTGGATATACAATAAATAAGTAAATAAATAACTACTGTCACTGAATCCTGAAATTCAGGGGCCACTGCATTAACCACTGACCTGTAAATTTTAGAACTTCCTTGCCATGGGTTCAAACCAGACCCGTTCCGTGGTTTGTTTACAGTAGTGTTGTTATATTTGCTTCATTAAGCTAAATCCTTAAGTGAGATATGTTTCTTTAGAAAAATTAAATTTTATTTTTAGAATGAGAGCGCCTGGGCCACCGCTGTAGCACTGGCATTGTTGGAGAGCAAGTTTAACACAGTACGTGATGAGTGGAGTCTCTTGGCCAACAAAGCTCGACTCTTTATATCCAGCTCTGGTGAAGATGTGGAGGCTCTTTTCAAGGCTGCTCAGTCAATCTTGGCAACACAACACCAGGAGTAGTCAGGATTTTTTTAAAGAGAGGTTTTTTTTTATCTGCATAATTCATTTTTAAGGACAGATTTTTTTTCAAATAATTTGCCACTTTGTGAATATACTACTGATCATTTTTTGTATTGGGGTTTCTTACCAAAGGTCCCCACGAGCATTTAGTAATGATGGATATTAGTTCTTCTTGCCAAATGAATTATTGTATTTTTGTTGTGAAAAACTGACAGATACAGGCTGTAAAGGGGCAATATTGGTAACAATATCAGTTTGAAGATGTTCAGTTGGTGGGGAGTTTTGCTCTTCAGGGAGTAGCCAACCACAGATTTATAAAAATTGTAACATACCACCATAAGGTTTTCCTTTCCTTTAAAGGAGCTTCATGTTGGAGTTGTAATCAAGAGTTTTATTTTCCTTTCCTTTAAAAGGAGCTTCATGTGGGAGTTGTAATCAAGAGTTTTGCTACTCCAGGTTAGAGAGAAAGTAAAGCTGCATGTACAACCTGAAAGTTCACTTGTATTTTGTTGCAAGTTATATGGTTAGTTTTCCAGCTTTGTAGTGTCTATGGCATTATCTGTGATTGCCTCTAAACTTACTTCTTTTGATTTACATGATTAGTTTGTTGTTTTCTTTCTCAATACCTAAACTAATCTTTAAATGCTAATGGGTTGTGATATTTATATTTTAATAAAATTGCAGTTTGTTTTTCAATGTAATATTTTTTTTTATCCTATGTGATTTTGTTAATTTTCTACATCCTGGATAAAATCACTGATTTAGTAGTTTGTACTTTTCCCCCCTCCTGTACTAGTCCATTAATGAGTCCACTGTATATGTATGTATATTTATATTTTGGCCAGTACAAATTAATGAGGATTTAGCCACTGTGGTGGGTATGTCCATATCCTGGCTTCTTCTATTACTTCTTGCTTGGCAGGGAGGGGTTCTTAGCTTTGCTTTTTTCTGCCAGTAACAATACAACACTTTGTATCTGTATCTTGGTTTTCTGATGTCTAAACCACTGATACCATCATTAATATGGTTATTGTGACAATACTGATGTTTAGATCCTCCAATAAATGTCATGGTCTCACCACATTTCTCATACAATGCCCATAATTCTGATTTTTTTACCCAACCCTTGAGATCTTTTTTTTTGTTTTGTTTTTTATTCCTACCTATGCTTTTATGTTCATCCATTATTTTGTTGGTAGGACAGAACTTTTCTGTATGATTATTGTCAATGTCAATACATTGACATTGATTTTTTTGTGACAGTGTGATTTTTATTGTTATGGACCATGGAGGTTTTTTTTTTGCCACTATTGACTTATGTGTTACCACTGCATTTGTACCCCTATTTTCTATTTGTGCCTCTCTTGGTTATTGCCTTCATATTTCTCTCCATTGCCTCTGTGTTCTAACTCTGCTTTTTATTCTGATATTCCCTGATGCGCAACACTATCTAAAGTGATGTAATTCATATACGGCTGTTTTATAACCCTCCTATCTTTTTTGGTTTTGAAATACACTCAGGAAATACACTCAGGATGGCATAATAATTTAGTGTAGTTTCTCAACCTGTTATCGAAGGACACACTTCCACTAATCCAAGATGGTGAACATTACTTTTCCTTTTAAATTAATTTTGTACTATGAACCCCTTCATTTGATTCTCTCCATATTGTTTGTCTAGGGCTCCATACATGTCTAATTTGTGATCAACTTACATGCAGCCTTCTGTATCATATGTAGCATGTAATCTATATAAGAATCCTGGGAAGTATTATATGCATGATTTTTCCCCAGAAATAATTATCTACTGTATTTGTAAAGCTCCTATATTATTATTTTATTAAGGTATTCAGAATTTATCAAGGGTGTTGTCAGTGTATTTAGTGAGGAATTAAACATATGTGCAACACCTGGGTATCTATTAAATGATAATATTTTGGCAACCAGTGGCTTTTTCAGTTGAACGCAGATGATATATGATGAAGTAGATGAGATAATCAGTACCTCAGCCTGGAAGTTGATGTTCAGTACCTTAGTCTTGAGTGTTCAATACTAAGGCAATGAACTTCAGCTTCCAGGCTGAGGGACTGATTACCCCATCTACTGTCATCATATACATGTATCATATCAGTTTTGAATTGAAAAAGCTGCTAATTGGCAAAGCATCTCCCAATAAAGATACCCAGGTGCTGCACATGTGTGTTATTATTTTCTATCTTGATTATTGTATACCATTATTGCAATCCATAATTCCAAAGTTTGTATGTATACATATATAATATATTATTGATTGTCCTCCCATTGTTTTTGTATCCTAAATGTTATTTACTAAAGAGTGCTGTGAGCTGACCAAGTGTTTAACCCTTTCAGGGTCCGTGCCGTAGTTGTACGGCTTTGAGTTCAGGGACACAGAGTAGTAGTCAACAGAGCAAAGTCTGAGGCGGCTACAGTGAAAAGCTCTGTTCCACAAGGCACAGTACTCACTCCCATCCTGTTCCTCATCCTCATATCGGACATAGACAGGGATATAAGCCACAGTGCCGTGTCTTCCTTTGCAGATGACACCCGAATCTGTATGACAGTGTCCACCTTTGAAGACACTGCAAGACTCCAAGTAGACATAAACCAAATCTTTAAATGGGCTGCAGAAAACAATATGAAGTTCAATGATGAGAAATTTCAATTACTCAGATATGGAAAACGTTAAGAAATTAAAATTTCATCAGAGTACAAAACAAATTCCAACCACACAATAGAGCGAAAAACTAATGTCAAAGACCTGGGAGTGATCATGTCAGAGGATCTCGCCTTCAAGGACCATAACACTGTAGCAATCGCATCTGCTAGAAAAATGACAGGTTGGATAATGAGAACCTTCAAAACCAGGGATGCAAAGCCCATGTTGACACTTTTCAGGTCGCTTGTTCTATCTAGGCAGGAATATTGCTGCACACTAACTGCACCTTTCAAGGCAGGTGAAATTGCTGACCTAGAAAATGTGCAGAGAACCTTCACGGCACGCATAACTGCGATAAACCACCTCAATTACTGGGAACTCTCTAAGTTCCTAAACCTGTACTCCCTAGAATGCAGGCGGGAGAGAGACATTATTATATACACGTGGAAAATTCTCGAGGGATTAGTACCAAACTTGCACACGAGAGTCACTCCCTACGAAAGCAAAAAACTCGGCAGGCGATGTAACATCCCCCCAATGAAAAGCAGGGGTGCCACTAGCCCGTTGAGAGACAACACAATAAGTGTCAGGGGCCCAAGACTGTTCAACTGCCTCCCACCATACATCAGGGGGATTACCAACAAACCCCTGGCTGTCTTCAAGCAGGCACTGGACAGGCACCTAAAGTCGGTACCTGACTAGCCAGGCTGTGGTTCGTACGTTGGACTGCGTGCGGCCAGCAGTAACAGCCTGGTTGATCAGGCTCTGATCCAACATGAGGCCTGGTCGCAGACCGGGCCGCAGGGGCGTTGACCCCTGGAACTCTCTCCAGGTATACTCCAGGTATTTCAACGTCATGAGCTCAGCTCACTCAGATAAGCTTTGAGCGGCAAATTTGGGCCTAGATATGAGAGAATACATCTGTGGTAAGTGTGCACCACATAAAACAAATCCTGCAGCACACACTGCATAATAAGAGAAAAAAAACTGAAACCGCAATTTTCGATTAAAAGAGTGACTTTGCAGTGTTTTTTTGTATACAGTGGTACCTCGGTTAACGATTGTCCCCAAACTCACCCTATTATGTAAGTTTATTTTTTTAAATGCTTTTGTAAGTGTATTTTTGGGGATCTAAAAGGACTAGTCTATTTTACATTATTCCTTATGGGGATAAATTCGTTTGGTAATGGTACTTGAACAGCATTCTGGAACGAAAACTATCGTTAACCGAGGTACCACTGTACTTTGTATAGTTGTATTTGCAATTTCTTGGTCTCATTTGATAGAATGGAAGATATATTACAGATATAGAGATGATTTTGATTGGTTTTAGTACTGAAAATAGCTTGAAACTTGAGGAATTGGACCTCTTGGTTTTCTTCCTCAGACCGAACCTAATTACCCCCCAATCCCCCCTCCCCTTTCCCATCTTCCCCATCCTCCCTTTTCTCTTTCCTCCTCCTCCTCCCTCCCTTATTTCCTTCCCATTTTTACCCTGGGAGCTTCTCTCCACAGGCATTCTAGTTTCTAGGTAGGGGGAAGGGTACCGTGGTCCAATCCCATTCCGTTGAGGTTCTCGGCGGTGGTGTAGTTTGCCGTGGAATCTGGATCGCCTGGGGATGTCCCGATCCCTCTCCGGTCTCCCAAGGGGTGGCTTTGGGTATCTTTCGGGCGACAGGTGTATCTCTGGAGGCCACCTTTCGGATTCCAGTGGTGGTGGCCGAAGGAGGTATGCTTTGTGGCGGGTATCCGGCCGCCCTCTCTTTTGTCCGCCGAGGTGGCTCTGTAGATGTGAGGTTGCTATCCCGGATTGCTGGTTTACTGGCATGAAAGGTAGGGTATGGCACGGGTTCCATGCAGCATCTGCACTACTTGCGGTGTTGAGGTCCTCTTGGGCGCGGAGGGAGATTTACGCTCCTTTCATTCCTCCTAGGAGCTATTCCTCCACGTTCCCCAATTTTTTTATTCCTTTTTTTATTTTTATTTTCTTTTCTTCTTTCTTTTTTTTTCTTAAAAACAAAAAGAAAGAAGTAACCTAACCATGGATGCCCTAATCCATGAACCTACCCCGGGCCCCTTCTTGATACCGCACCTAGTTCTGACCCTACCTCGTTAATGGACAACTCTTCGGACACCTCTAATACCCCTGTACCTCTTGCTGGTGCCGGTTCGTCACCTGCTTCAGGTACCGGGGTTCCAACTGGCCCTTTCGATACGTCTGACCTTCGCTCTTCTCTGACCTTGATTCCGGCTTCTCCCTCAACGGTGCAGCAATTTTCGAATTGCTCGCCCGTCACACGTCGGACCACCTCCGGTCCCACACCCAAACGACCAAGACCCTTACATGACAATTCGACACTACCTCCTCATTTATTTCAGAAACAACCAGCATGTCACGGACTCCCCTTAAACACTGTTTCACACTACTCAATGGACAAAGTTTTTTACTCTAAGACCGACTACTCCAACTACAGTCATCCCTTGGTTTTCGCTTGTCCCAGTTTTCGCCGATTTTGGTTTTCGCCGACTTTTTTCAGGGAAAATTTGTCTTAGTTTTCGCCGATTGTTTTAGTTTTCGCCGACCGTATGGGACCTGTCCACCAGTGCCGCGCACATACAAAGGCCGTAGGCCCGCCACCCACGCACATTGTCACGCAGTCTAGCATTGTTTACGCTTGAGTGAACATCCCCCCAGGAGTTTATACAAAACATTTATTAACAATTCATTGTTTTTGGGCCTTGATTATTGTGTGTGACTACTAAATAAGCTACCATGGGCCCAAAGAAAGCTTCTAGTGCCACTTCTTTGGTAAAGAAAGTGAGGAACACTGTAGAAATGAAGAAATAATAGAAAAATATGATAGTGAAAGTGAGAAACATGATGGAGTTTAAGAGTGTAGCAGGCATGCAGGGAGTGTAGCAGGCATGCAGAGAGTGTAGCATGAATGCAGGGAGTGTAGCAGGCATGCAGGGAGTTTAGCATGCATGCAGGGAGTGTAGCATGCATGCAGGGAGTGTTGCATGTATGCAGGGAGTGTAGCATGTATGCAGGGAGTGTAGCATGCATGCAGGGAGTGTAGCATGCATGCAGGGAGTGTAGCAGGTATGCAGGGAGTGTAGCAGGTATGCAGGGAGTGTAGCAGGTATGCAGGGAGTGTAACAGGTATGCAGGGAGTGTAGCATGTATGCAGGGAGTGTAACAGGTATGCAGGGAGTGTAGCATGTATGCAGGGAGTGTAGCATGTATGCAGGGAGTGTAGCATGTATGCAGGGAGTGTAACAGGTATGCAGGGAGTGTAGCATGTATGCAGGGAGTGTAACAGGTATGCAGGGAGTGTAGCAGGTATGCAGGGAGTGTAACATGTATGCAGGGAGTGTAGCATGTATGCAGGGAGTGTAGCATGTATGCAGGGAGTGTAACAGGTATGCAGGGAGTGTAGCAGGTATGCAGGGAGTGTAGCATGTATGTAGGGAGTGTAGCATGTATGCAGGGAGTGTAGCAGGCAGGGAGGGAGTGTAGCATGTATGCAGGGAGTGTAGCAGGCAGGGAGGGAGTGTAGCAGGCAGGGAGGGAGTGTATCAGGCATGCAGGGAAGTGACCCCGGATAAAGACTTGGTACCTAGAGTCCTTATGGAGGGGGATTCCCTTTCCAAAAATTAGGGTCTCTTCCCTCTCCCATCTTCCCTCTCTCCCATCCAGCAACATCAGTCTTCAATAAAGGTAAGTGCCACATTCAGTTCATTCATTTGTGCATGTAAATCTATCTTTAAGGCCCCCAAAAAAATTTTTTTCCAAACTTCTGGGATTCTGGAACGGATTAATTGAATTTCCATTATTTCTTATGGGGAAAATAGTTTTGGTTTCGCC